>NW_021026088.1:276768-303241 GCF_004153795.1 Camellia sinensis
CAATTTAAAATCATAAACATGTTCGATTAGTTTCAGTTTTCCCTAATCAACATACAAGTCTACAACAAATGAGACTAACCTCAAGGTGACAGATGTCAACCCAAAACCCCATACCAAAAGCTGACTAATCAACTCAACAAACCACCACTCTCAGTAAACCACACATTGAAGTGCCACTAATCCCAAACACGGAGTTCCCCACACAAACCCCCAAATTTTGGAATCTCAACGGATCTCCTAAAATTGAACCACATCAACACTGTGTCTAAGGGAATCATTATCCCCCCTCTCTCATGGCTACATAGCAAGCCTGCTCATCTCCTCGACCGAAGACCGACATGGTAAACCTCAATTACAACAACCTAATCACAAAGGATCATTTGACCAACGCTATTCTCGTCACCCTAGAACACAACCTGTTCTTCCTCTCAAGAATGCTGCTAGAATCCACTCACAAACCATATCCAACAATTGATAGCCAATCACAATATGAACACTACCCCTATACAACCGATGGGGTCACCACGAACTCATTAACTAGCAAAGCCCCAAAACACTAATCAACATACAGATACCATTCCCGCTAACCCGAGATACAAATCTCACATTCTCTCGAACATTCTCACATAACTTATCGATACTACACATCTCCCGAAACCATCACATAAGTCATATTCACCCACGGGTTCCCGATCTCAACAAATAATCTCTAAAAGTGAACAAGGCCCACAGGCCGTCACCAGACTATCTCAACATACAGTACCAAGCATGCAACAACATCAGGATCATTGATCCCATTAACAACTTCTCAATAGATATTATAGGGGTTTCAAAATTCCATACATACTCCCCAATACATGAGGATTAAACAAACAACACTATGCATACATATGCGATACATAAATATGGTGCCTCAGTATCCAACAGTACACCGATCAATCACAAAACGATTCATATAATACACCACCGGCCAATAACACAAAAATCCCTCTCCAGGGTAATAATACAGGGCTAGCTAATAAGTCGCCCCTCACGAGGCTCTCGAAGCCTGGCTTGTCCGTTTCTGGTACCGATAGCGCCCTTGGCTGGACGGGTACAACTGAGTTTGACTGGGTTTTGAAACACCTGAAGAATTTACACGCAAAGGACAAAAAAGGTCTACCATGGCCCAGATGACCACAAACAAAACAACCACCAGACCCCCTACTCTGAGACTAGTCTGAAACCTCCATCTCCCCGGACCCCCCAACAAAAGAGTCCGAAACCCCTGGCGAAGGAAAGAAATTAGCCCCTGACTGAGCATGTTTCCGCCTCCACCCCTTACTGAGCCTAGAGCGCTTAGGAACCGAATGACTTACCGAGATGGTCTTTTCCCTATACCGACCATCACTCACAACCATGGCCTCCACATGGGCCGCTGCCTCGACTAAATTATAATAATCCTTCCAAAAGGATCCAGCTACCTTCTCCCGAATATCGAGACACAACCGCCTTTCAAACTCATAACAACGACGCTCCTCTGTTGCCACCAACTCTGGAGCAAACCTCGACAAACTAGTAAACCGCATCTCAACCTGTGCCACAGGAGTATCATCCTGACACAACTCCAAAAACTGATCCCTCAACCTTTCCCGAGTAGAAGGAGGGAAATACTAGGCCCAAAAGGCCTTGGTAAAAGCAACCCATGTGCTATCTACGGTATTCTTAGCATACTTCCACCAATAACTCGCATCGCCCTTTAATTGAAAAGTCGCCAAAGAAACCCTCAACTCCTCCTCTTCGACTTTGTGCATATCAAGAGTCTTGGTAATCTGCTCCAACCAACTCTCTGCCTCTAACGGTTTAGCCTCCCCCACGAACTCTGGTGGGCCGGAGCGGAAAAACTCCTTAGTAAGCTTGAGAGCATGCCTGCTGCCGCCCTCAGTGCGAGCTAGGGCGTCTTGCACTGCTCTCACAATCTCACGTGCGACATCCTCACCGACAGCCGATGCTGCAACGACGGGTGCTAAAGGAACTGCTGTGCCCCTACCGATACTCCTACTACTCAACCGTTCTCTACTTCCTCGTGTAGACATCCTATAAAGCACAAAAGCAAATACCACGCTTAGTGCACAACACAATAGCCTTCTTCGAGGCACACACCACTACTATTAAGTCACAAGACTCACTTAGTCACAAAATATACATCTCTATTGCATATAATCATCTAAACATGTAAACACATAATCGAATCAAATCCACAAAGATAGCCACTCATCCCGGAACTCTCAAGGAATTCTTATCAGAAACCACGTTGATCAGGCATGTTTCCGAAAGGACCTCAAAGCAAATTCACCGGCAATGAATACTACCAGAGAGACTGAATCCCATGCTCACATAAATGCAACACACAAGTCCTAACTTTCATGATATATATATGCAACGTCCTCACTATACGTAGTAAACCCACTGTGGTAAAAAAAACTTCCCACGAGCCCAAAGTATTCAAATTCGGCTCGCTCTGATACCAAGTTGTCACGCCCCACTTTTTATTACTCGAAGTATTACCAATTTCATTTACTTAATTCCATTTCAGAGATAACATGCGGAAATAAACTCGTATATTCAACTTGTAGAAGTGAATAACATTGCTCTCATTCGTATGCAAGTAAATACAACATGAGTATAATAAATGAATTGCCCATGGGCTTACATCATTAACGAATCAAGAAGAAGGGTGAAACCCTTTACACATATGGCATTCCGCCAATACAAGAAAGGCCCCGTGGCCAACAAATAAGAAGATCCAAATCTTGCATCACATTCAGCTCAACACCTGAAAAAAGATTCAACAACGTGGGATGAACATATAGTCCAGTAGGGATCTCAACATGGCCCTCAACAATAACAACTTACAGATAGCTATGTTCATGAATGCTCAATCTCATACTAGGATAGTAATGTGATAGTTTACACAAAATATACATAAGTATGAACTTTTCTTGAAAACAACCATTTTAATCAACGCCATGGGCGATTCATCTTTCCTTTTTCCTTTTATTAATCCCCATTCCCAATCTTTCGAGGAAATAATTTCACTAAGCCCATTACTTTCTTCCATTTCCCACACACACAACAGATGCACCGTTTCAAACATATTTTCAAAGTATTCAATCCTCTTCACACTTTCCAAAAGACAAAAATGAAGTTTTGGTTTCTTCCCGATACAATCAGATCTACACATGCACACCTTATATAAAAAGGGAGATAACAGCTCACTAGCATGTATATAATCAACCAATGAGGTAACTTGGCCCACCGAAACTGTAACCAACCAAATCCATGATATCCTCAGATACAATGGAATAACAACAACAAAACTTTGCTCTACCAGCTATGTGCATAGTAAGCCAAAAATACACCTCTCACAATGACCTGCCAGTTTACCAGGCGCTAGCTGGAAGGGTATGGTGCCTTCGATTCTCAGCGCCGTCAGTTCTCCAGGCGCTAGCTGGAAGGTCACGGTATCTCTGATTTTGAGCGCAAGGTATAACACCACCAACCAAAATACAACAAGGCATAACCAACATGTATAACACATATACATAAACCATCAAGATACAAGCAATGTGTTAAAGTATATGAACACATAGGTGTGTGGAGTCATAACTACCTCCTCCCGAGCAAGCATACATATATAATGTATCTCAACACTTCATCACATACGATGTTCAATCAACAATGGTATAATGCATACACGACAATTCAACACAACCGTGTCATCCTCCACCGATGACCAAGGACAAACCTCTATTAAAGACTCAATTATTATGAGGCCACAAACTCAACAACAACACTAATATGGTAGTTAAAGATACAACCCCCACGTGTGTGTATTTAACACTCAAGAAGCAACAATCCAATTTTCATACTTATATCAAAGATGCTTTTCTCATTTCACAATACAAATTCCATTTCCTTTTGTTTTCACAAAACCAACTCCATCCCTTTTCTTTCCACAAAACCAATTCCGAAGCCTAAGTTAACCCCTTAGGCACTAACACCTTCACCCAACTCACATTAACAATAGAGATTTACAACATAGGTTAACTACCCTCCATTTTAATTTACCAAATCAAAATATAATTTAGGGTTTTTTCTTCTTTCAACTACAACATGCTAATTTACACTCCAATTAGCCCAAAGTAACCATCAATGATAAAATAACTATTTTCAAACAACCAACCCTAGGTTCCTTCTCATGATTTCAAAGAAATCCAACATGGATATGATTTTCATGCAATACGAAACTACCACATGTCTATCTATAGACGAAGTATTGAAAAAGAACAAGGAAATCCCTACCTCAAATGTAGAACCCAAGGAGAAGAAGGGCAAAACTCGGAAGTGCTCCAAATCCTAAATTTCCTGGATCAAAATGAAGCCCTCGACGATCAACACTCTTCTTACAAAGGCCCAAGGTGAGGAAAACACTCCTACTAGATCAAACCCTAGAGAGAAGTGAGGTTTTAGAGTGAGGAGCTCTCAAAAATCGATTTTGGAAAAGTAAGAGAGAGAAAAGAAAAGTGAAAAGTGATTCAAAAAGAGATTTCACGGACTGATATAAAACATGTCCGCTCGAGTGTAAAACACCCCGCTCGAGCGTCAGACACAGGTTCACGCTCGAGCGTCCAAAGATCTGCTCGAGCGCCGGATGCACCCTACCAGAATTTTCTACAGACTTCCAAAATGCTGAGAGAAGGAAATTCATGCTCGAGCGTCCAAACTACCGCTCGAGCGGAGAGGCAATAACAAAAGCCCGCTCGAGCGTCAAAGCGCCGCTCGAGCGGAGAGACCAAAACCTAGGCACAATTCTAAGTTTTAAAACACAACCAACTTATTCCCAACTTGCCCAACACAACCCAAAACTCTAAAACAAAGAGTAAAGGATAGAAATGAGGATAAGACAACAACAAATCTACGGAACCGAGTCCAGATTACAGTTAAACAACAATAGGAAATACCGGGATCGCTATAAGCTCCCCCCTTTAAAGAATTTCATCCCCGAAATTAAGGATATGCCAAAACACAAGGCCAACTGATCACACAACACCAACACCCGAGTACTAGGAAAGGAACTATTCTCCCTACAAACCTTCGATTCACTCTTACCAAGGAAGAGACTAACCAAGGGAAGACGTTCCAAACAACAACACTCAAGCACGAAAAATTGCAATAAAACCAAACCTTCTCGAAACAATTTACCAACATCTGACTAGCGCTTCAAGCTAAGTCACTACTCAACAACCATAATTTCCAATAAAAGAATAATCAAAGCAAATCTTTTACATTAATATAAGGAAAACATTTTCCTGTTCATGAGACATTTCACAAAGATAGTCAAATTTTCAATGTTGACATTCCGAAATAAACCTTGCATTTTCTATGCAAAACTCAAAAGTTTTGTAAACATTTTTCACAAATACGGTGTTATCCAAAACACATAACCATCCACTGTTTACTTGCCAAAAAGATTCATTTGGAATTCCTCAAAACCCTTGAATTAAATCAATTTCTCAACAACACCTTTAGGTGGCCCAAACACTAGGAAAAATTTTGTTTTCCATTTCTTTCCAAATTAATACTATCAACAACCATCACCCACACAGTGATGCCACAACCAACACGGAACACAACCTTTCTATAATGATAGTTAATAGAAATAACAATTGTGCTATCAACACACAAGGCATAAGAAATTCATGATGTTACAATTTCGTTCTACCTTCCTTTACTTAACCAATTTAAAATCATAAACATGGCTCAGAACCTAGCCAACAATTAAAAGAGACCACATCTCACATCAACAATACCTCCTTAATACACAAATGATACACATTTTGGTGTTGTATCAATATAACATAGAAACTCTTCTATACTTCACAATTGATAACGATATACATTTTAGTGCTATATCAAATCAAACGAAATCTCCCACACGCAACAATGTATATAAGCAATTAACATATACAAGTTCAATCAATCAATACAAAACTTGATGTATTATTCCAACCGTCAGATTAAATGACATAACATGTTTGATTAGTTTCAGTTTTCCCTAATCAACATACAAGTCTACAACGAATGAGACTAACCTCAAGGTAACAGATGTCAACCTAAAACCCGATACCAACAAGCTGACTAGCCGACTCAAAAAAAAACTCCACACTCAGTAATCCACACACTGATGTGCCACTAACCCCAAACACGGAGTTCCCCACACAAACCCCCAAATTTTGGAATCTCAACGGATCTCCTAAAATTGAACCACATCAACACTGTGTCTAAGGGAATCATTATCCCCCCTCTCTCATGGCTACATAGCAAGCCTGCTCATCTCCTCGACCGAAGACCGACATGGTAAACCTCAATTACAACAACCCAATCATGAAGGACCATTTGACCAACGCTATTCTCGTCACCCTAGAACACAACCTGTTCTTCCTCTCAAGAATGCTGCCAGAATCCACTCACAAACCATATCCAACAATTGATAGCCAATCACAATATGAACACTACCCCTATACAACCGATGGGGTCACCACGGACTCATTAACTAGCAAAGCCCCAAAACACTAATCAACATACAGATACCATTCCCGCTAACCCGAGATACAAATCTCACATTCCCTCGAACATTCTCACATAACTTATCGATACTACACATCTCCCGAAACCATCACATAAGTCATATTCACCCACGGGTTCCCGATCTCAACAAATAATCTCTAAAAGTGAACAAGGCCCACAGGCCGTCACCAGACTATCTCAACATATAGTACCAAGCATGCAACAACATCAGGATCATTGATCCCATTAACAACTTCTCAATAGATATTATAGGGGTTTCAAAATTCCATACATACTCCCCAATACATGAGGATTAAACAAACAACACTATGCATACATATGCGATACATAAACATGGTGCCTCAGTATCCAACAGTACACCGATCAATCACAAAACGATTCATATAATACACCACCGGCCAATAACACAAAAATCCCCCTCCAGGGTAATAATACAGGGCTAGCTAATAAGTTGCCCCTCACGAGGCTCTCGAAGCCTGGCTTGTCCGTTTCTGGTACCGATAGCGCCCTTGGCTGGACGGGTACAACTGAGTCTGACTGGGTTTTGAAACACCCGAAGAATTTACACGCCAAGGACAAAAACGTCTACCATGGCCCAGCTGACCACAAACAAAACAACCACCAGACCCCCTACTCTGAGACTGGTCTGAAACCTGCATCTCCCCGGACCCCCCAATAGAAGAGTCTGAAACCCCTGGCGAAGGAAAGAAATTAGCCCCTGACTGAGCATGTTTCCGTCTCCACCCCTTACTGAGCCTAGAGCGCTTAGGAACCGAATGACTTACCGAGATGGTCTCTTCCCTATACCGACCATCACTCACAACCATGGCCTCCACATGGGCCGCTGCCTCGACTAAATTATAATAATCCTTCTAAAGGGATCCAGCTACCTTCTCCCGAATATCGAGACACAACCGCCTTTCAAACTCATAACAACGACGCTCCTCTGTTGCCACCAACACTGGGGCAAACCTCGACAAACTAGTAAACTGCATCTCAACCTGTGCCACAGGAGTATCATCCTGACGCAACTCCAAAAACTGATCCCTCGACCTTTCCTGAGCAAAAGGAGGGAAATACTTGGCCCAAAAGGCCTCGTTAAAAGCAACCCACGTGCTATCTACGGTATTCTTAGCATACTTCCACCAATAACTCACATCGCCCTTTAATTGAAAAGTCGCCAAAGAAACCCTTAATTCCTCCTCTTCGACTTTGAGCATATCAAGAGTCTTGGTAATCTGCTCCAACCAACTCTCTGCCTCCAACGGTTTAGCCTCCCCCACGAACTCTGGTGGGACGGAGCGGAAAAACTCCTTGGTAAGCTTGAGAGCATGCCCGCTGCCGCCCTTAGTGCGAGCTAGGGCGTCTTGCACTGCTCTCACAATCTCACGTGCGACATCCTCACCGACAGCCGATGCTGCAACGGCGGGTGCTAAAGGAACTGTTGTGCCCCTACCGATACTCCTACTACTCAACCGTCCTCTACTTCCTCATGTAGACATCCTATAAAGCACAAAAGCAAATACCACGCTTGGTGCACAACACAATAGCCTTCTTCGAGGCACACACCACAACTATTAAGTCGCAAGACTCACTTAGTCACAAAATATACATCTCTATTGCATATAATCATCTAAACATGTAAACACATAATCGAATCAAATCCACAAAGATAGCCACTCATCCCAGAACTCTCAAGGAATTCCTATCAGAAACCACGTTGATCAGGCATGTTTCCGAAAGGACCTCAAAGCAAGTTCACCGGCTATGAATACTACCAGAGAGACTGAATCCCATGCTCACATAAATGCAACACACAAGTCCTAACTTTCATGATATATATATATATATGCAACATCCTCACTATACGTAGTAAACCCACTGTGGTAAAAACCACTTCCCACGAGCCCAAAGTATTCAAACTCGGCTCGCTCTGATACCAAGTTGTCACGCCCCACTTTTTATTACACGAAGTATTACCAATTTCATTTACTTAATTCCATTTCAGAGATAACATGCTGAAATCAACTCATATATTCAACTCATAGAAGCAAATAACATTGCTCTCATTCGTATGCAAGTAAATACAACATGAGTATAATAAATGAATTGCCCATGGGCTTACATCATTAACGAATCAAGAAGAAAGGTGAAACCCTTTACACATATGGCATTCCGCCAATACAAGAAAGGCCCCGTGGCTAACAAATAAGAAGATCCAAATCTTGCAGCACATTCAGCTCAACACCTGAAAAAAGATTCAACAACATGGGATGAACATATAGTCCAGTAGGGATCTCAACATGGCCCTCAACAATAACAACTTACAGATAGCTATGTTCATGAATGCTCAATCTCATACTAGGACAGTAATGTGATAGTTTACACAAAATATACATAAGTATGAACTTTGCTTGAAAACAACCATTTTAATCAACGCCATAGGCGATTCATCTTTCCTTTTTCCTTTTATTAATCCCCATTCCCAATCTTTCGAGGAAATAATTTCACTAAGCCCATTACTTTCTTCCATTTCCCACACACACAACAGATGCACCGTTTCAAACATATTTTCAAAGTATTCGATCCTCTTCACGCTTTCCAAAAGACAAAAATGACGTTTTGGTTTCTTCCCGATACAATCAGATCTACACATTCATACCTTATATAAAAAGGGAGATAACAACTCACTAACATGTATATAATCAACCAATGAGGTAACTTGGCCCTCCGAAACTGTAACCAACCAAATCCATGATATCCTCAGATACAATGGAATAACAACAACAAAACTTTGCTCTACCAGCTATGTGCATAGTAAGCCAAGAATACACCTCTCACAATGACCTGCCAGTTTACCAGGCGCTAGCTGGAAGGGTATGGTGCCTTCGATTCTCAGCGCAGTCAGTTCTCCAGGCGCTAGTTGGAAGGTCACGATACCTTTCATTTTGAGCGCAAGGTATAACAACACCAACCAACATACAACAGGGCATAACTAACATGTATAACACATATACATAAACCATCAAGATACAAGCAATGTGTTAAAGTATATGAACACATAATTAATTTTTCCCGAGTAGGTATACATATATAATGTACCTCAGCATTTCATCACATACAATGCTCAATCAACAGTGGTGTAATGCACACACGACAATCCAACACAACCATGTCATCCTCCACCGATGACCAAGGACAAAACCTCTAGATGCAAGTATTTAGTACATCTATTAAAGACTCAATTGTTATGAGGCCACAAACTCAACAACAACACTAATACGGTAGTTAAAGATACAACCCCCATGTGTGTGTATTTAACACTCAAGAAGCAACAATCCAATTTTCATACTTATATCAAAGATGCTTTTCTCATTTCACAAAACAAACTCCATTTCCTTTTGTTTTCACAAAACCAACTCCATCCCTTTTGTTTCCACAAAACCAATTCCAAAGCCTAAGTTAACCCCTTAGGCACTAACACCTTCACCCAACTCACATTAACAATAGAGATTTACAACATAGGTTAACTACCCTCCATTTTAATTTACCAAATCAAAATATAATTTAGGGCTTTTTCTTCTTTCAACTACAACATGCAAATTTACACTCCAATTAGCCCAAAGTAACCATCAATGATAAAATAACTATTTTCAAACAACCAACCCTAGGTTCATTCTCATGATTTCAAACAAATCCAACATGGATATGATTTTCATGCAATACGTAACTAGCACATGTCTATATATAGACGAAGTATTGAAAAAGAACAAGGAAATCCCTACCTCAAATGTAGAACCAAAGGAGAAGAACAACAAAACTTGGAAGTGCTCCAAATCCTAAATTTCTTGGATCAAAACGAAGCCCTCGACGTTCAACACACTTCTTACAAAGGCCCAAGGTGAGGAAAACACTCCTACTAGATCAAACCCTAGAGAGAAGTTAGGTTTTAGAGTGAGGAGCTCTCAAAAATAGGTTTTGGGAAAGTAAGAGAGGGAAAAAAAAAGTGAAAAGTGATTCAAAAAGTGATTTCACGGACTAATATAAAACATGTCCGCTCGAGCGTAAAACACCCCGCTCGAGCGTCAGACACAGGTTCACGCTTGAGCGTCCAAAGATCCGCTCGAGCGCCAGATGCACCCTCCTAGAATTTTCTGCAGACGACCAAAATGCTGAGAGAAGGAAATTCACGCTCGAGCGTCCAAACTACAGCTCGAGCGGAGAGGCAACAACAAAAGCCCGCTCGAGTGTCAAAGCGCTGCTCGAGCGGAGAGACCAAAACCTGGGCACAATTCTAAGTTTTAAAACACAACCAACTTATTCCCAACTTGCCCAACATAACCCAAAACTCTAAAGCAAAGAGTAAGGGATAGAAATTAGGATAAGACAACAACAAATCTAGGGAACCGAGTCCGGATTACAGTTAAACAACAATAGGAAATACCGGGATCGCTATACCATCCCGGAATCGAAGCACACCCGTTCATGACCGTCGATGGCCGACCTAGAATCGGTTAGACAACCCACTCGAAAAATCGTCAGTGGCAAAACATAACCCACCCGTACACCAGACCGTCGGTCGGGGCCATCCGTTCATAGACCGTTGATGGCAGAGATCTCACAACCATGATGCTACATAGGCTTAGAGTCCCCTAGCATGGGAGGACTTCCCAAGAATGTCATCAAAATAAACATCATGCTTGATACAGAAACTAGGGATAATCATTCCTGAAGGTTAGAGTATCACATATATCATTTCCTTTGGTCTTAGAAATATTCCATACTTAGAGTTTAATCAATTCATTTAAATAGATGCTAAAAAGCCCAATTATACTGTCATCATTTCCCACAGACGACTAACAACCGATAACACATTTCATCTAATCATTACATAGAAACTGTCTTACCGATAAGCTAAAATCCTTCCCACACTTTTGTAGTACAATGCTGTTGATTTAATCTCACCTGCATGTCTTGCATTGGTCATGTAAGGTAAACAGAGGCAATAAAAGAATACATAACAGACATAGCCCGTAATCATTTGAGTTAGCAGATAAAACGTATACATTTAACGTTGCCATCAATCGTTTCATGTACTTTCTGAATATTATGCATGATGCCTAACTCTTTCTAGACATCCTAAGCTCAATGGATTCGTGTGTGAGATAGCAACTCGTGCTCTGATACCACTTGTCGCACCCCAAACTCGCCCCTAAAAGTTTGGGCATGACCCACTCAAAAACGGACACTTAACCTGGTATACATTACATATGGGGCCTGAACGGAAGCATTAAGTAATAATAAAATAACATGAAATAAAAAGAACTATATCCATTGAACGACCATTATCATGCCAGGATCACCAACAGTGCATCAAATGATAAATATTTACATACACATATACAAACCCCGCCCCTTGTTGGGCGTATAACAAAAACATTGAAAACTTAACATATAATAGACAATCAGAGTGCAAGCTAAAACTTAGCAAAATTCCAAAGAAATGATCAGGCTTCACCCAAATGCCTGGACACACAAAGATTGGTGAAAGGTAGGCGAGCATCGAGGGTTAAGGCTGACCTCCAGGCTTGCTACCTACAGAAACGAACAACATACAAAGTGAGACAATCTCAGTGAATAATAGTACTGAAACAATTCAATGCTTAACTTGAATTATGATACGTGTAAATACTTACATAAATAAAGAGAGCATATGATTAATTTGATTCTGTCTTAAGTTCATAATGGTCTTGTTGGTTCATAAATTCACAGATTGCCCCTCGGCCCAATGGTTCACACATTCACACATTGGCCCTCGGCCTAATAGATTCTTAACTTCACAAATTGGCCCTCGACCTCATAGGTTCATAACTTCACAAATATTCATAATTTCACAAATCAGCCTTTAAACAGAACGACATTAAGCCCAGAATGGCATATAGCCCTTTTCACGTGCATATGAACTCAAGAGATGGCTCGTACGAATTCTAGAGGTGGCTCCCACCAAAGTGTAGCACTTAGCTCCGTACATCACTTTGTTTCATACTAACAGATTAGACAGAATGGCCATAGGCCTCTTAACTTTCACAGAACGGCCATAGGCCTCATTACTTTCACAGAACGGCCATAGGCCTCATAACTTTCACATCGGCTTTAAGCCCAGTTCACATATGTATGGACTCAAGAGGTGGCTCGTACGGATTCTAGAGGTGGCTCCTACCAAAGTATAGCGCTTAGCTCCGTACATCACTTTGCTCCATATCAGAAATACATAATGGCCTCTGGCCTAATAGTTCATACATAAACACATAGTTCCTTCTGAGAAGAAAGCAGACGCCCCAAGCAGTCAGAGAAGAAGTATACTAAGTTGACCGAGCCGATTAGCAAGATACTTCTCAAAATCCAACATTTACCCATCTTTAAATGGCCGACCAAGATGATTGGTCCCCCTGATGGAAGACGAAGAGATCGGCGTTGTTAATACCACAAGGACCATGGCCATGAGACCGATAGGTGCTATGCCTTGAAGGATCACCTTGAAGAGCTGGTACATGATGGCCGACTAACTCAGTACCTTCCTCACAAGGTCAACATATCCAATGCTGTGGCTCTGTGCCCAAATTCACCTCTACTGCGAGTAATTCACATGGTATAAAGTCTTCCATCGCCAAATAGCATCCATGCAATTTAGCCTCAAGAGCCTCAACCATGCCCATCCAGGCGGTCCACACCAGCCAAATGACCCCATCGGACTGGCAAGATTAGCTTTGATGACACCGATCTTGATAGGGTGATCCTTCCCCACGATGACCCTCTCGTCATCGAATTACGCATAAACAAGTACGTGGTTGAACACATCTTGGTCGATCAAGGGAGTACATTGGAGATAATGTATTATAAGACGTTTGTTAAGCTCGACTTCACAGAGTCAAACCCACTGCTGACAGAATACCCCTTGTTTGGTTTCAATGCCAATCCCGAACGCCCTTTGGGCAAGGTTAAGGTTGCGGTGCGTGCAGGCACTAGGTCAATCGATGTGGAGTTTTTGGCTGTAAAGCTTCCATCACCATATAACTTAATCATAGGGAGAACCTGGTTACATGCGATGCAGGCCATACCAAGTACTTATCATCAGCTACTCCGTTTCCCAACTGAACATTGCATTGAACAAATTTGCAGCTCTCAACAATCGGCAAAGGAGTGCTACCTTACTGTTTCAATAAAAAGGGTAAGGGAGGTGAAAGTAAACTCCATCGAAATTTCAGACCAGGAAAGCCTCGAGGATGTCGAGAAACTCCCCATCGATAAAGAAACTGAGGATCTTGAACGGATTGGACTTCTAGACAATCCAGATAAATTCTTCCTGATCGACACCTCTCTCTCTTTCGGCCAATGATCGCCAAGAGTTGATTTCATTTTTACTCGAAAATACTGATGTGTTCGTATGGACGCCTTATGAGATGCTAAGTGTGGAACCCAGCGTGGTACAACATCGGCTGAATGTTGACATTAGAGCTAAACCTGTCATTCAAAAGAGTCGCAAATCTGCAGCTGAGCATACTTCGGTTATCGTTGCCGAAGTCGACAGACTTATGGAGACCGAAGCAATCTGCGAGGTGAATTACCCCACCTGGCTATTCAACACTGTTGTTGTCAAGAAGAAAAACAGATCCTGGCGAATCTGTGTGGACTTCATGGACCTGAATAAGGCATGTCCTAAGGATTGTTTCCCTCTCTCCAGAATAGATCAGCTAGTCGACGGAACTACGCACCATCAACGTATGAGCTTCTTAGACGCATACAGAGGTTACCACCAAATTGCCATGCTTCTTGAAGAGGAGCAGGAAAAAGTGCCATTCCTCACCTTGAGGGGAACTTATTGTTATAAAGTCATGCCATTCGGACTAAAGAATGAGGGGGCCACATACTAGAGGCTTGTCACTGCCATGTTTAAGGAACAACTTGGCCTAACCATGGAAGTGTATATCGACGATATGGTGGTAAAATCCAAGGAAAAGCATTCCCACTTGGCCAACTTGTCCAACATCTTCAATATTCTCTGAAAGTACAGGATGAAACTTAACGCCTCGAAGTGTGCTTTCAGTATCAGATCTTGCACATTCCTTGGCTATATTGTGAACCATCGAGAAATAGAAGCCAACTCGAAGCAAATTAAGGAAATCATGGAACTCGGCTCACCTCAATTAGCCAAAAATGTTCAGAAGTCAATGGGGATGGCTGTCGCTCTCAACAGATTCATCAGCCGTTCTTCGGATCGTTGTCGATTGTTTTTTCACTCTTCGACAGGGAAAGGCATTTCAGTGGACCCTTGATAGCTAGTCTGCCCTTGATGAACTAAAAAATTAACTCCATTCAATACCGATTTTAACAACTCCATTGCCAAATGACCCACTTATCCTGTATCTTGCAATATTAGACTGCGCAGTTAGTGCCGTGTTGCTAAAGCAGGCGTTGGGGGAGCAAAGGCCCATTTTCTACGTTAGCGAGGCAATGGTGGACATCGAGACACAATAACTGCCATTGGAAAAGCTGATTCTAGCCCTTGGGGTGGCTGCCAGGAAATTAATTCACTATTTCCAAGCCCACACTATAAATATGCTGACGGACTACTCTCTTCAAACAGTATTACACAGTGCATAATCATCAGGGCGCATGTCAAAATGGGCTTTAGAACTCGACCAGGATGACATCCAATTCTCTCCTAGAGCGGCTATCAAAGGCCAGGTTTTGGCCGACTTCGTCGTCGAGTTCACTGGCTGTCATGCCGATTTCATATATGACCAGCTAGCCGTCTGACCTCAACAGGAGTGGAGAATATATGTTGGGGATATTTGGCAGACATACTATGATGGTTCATCTAGTCAGCGCGGTAGCGAGGTAGGAGTAGTGATTGACCCCAGAGGGCATAATAATCAAGCAAGCGGTCAAACTCGGCTTCGACGCAACCAATAACAAGGCCGAGTATTAGGCTCGGTCAATTGACCTCCATAATGCTCTTCATCTTGGCGCTAAGCGATTACAAGTCTTCTATGATTCAAAGCTGGTCATCAATCAACTAAAAGGGAAGTATGCAGCTAAAAACGATTGAATGATAACTTACATAAAGACGGAAAATTCACTGCTCATACAGTTTGACCACCATCAGTTGAATCAGAATACCCATGACCAAAATACTCATGTAGATGCCCTTGCTTGTTTGGCTTCTGTCATCAATTCGGAGGTCAAATGAACCATTGAGATGGGATTTGTCCCGAGCCGACTATCAGCCACCCTAAATCTGCCAGTATCAATGTCATCGACCTAGGGCCGAGTTGGACGGATCCAATCGTTGCATTAGCTGTGACCTAGGGGTATTATTAGCCCACCATGCGAACCAATGCAGAGAACTATGTAAAGAAGTATGAATAATGCCAAATTCTCCCCATTGATTCATTTGCCTGTGGAATAATTGAATGCCATCTCTAGTCCTTGGCCTTTTTCCCATTGAGGACTAGATATCGTCGGCCCACTTCCGAGAGCTCTAGGAAGTAAACGGTTCTTGATTGTTGCATCCAATTACTTCACAAAGTGGGTCGAGGCGGAACCATTGGTGCACATTCGAGATGTAGATGTCACACGCTTTGTGTGGAAAAACATTATAAAATGATTCGGCATACCGCGAGCACTTATCTCCGACAACGGCACCCAATTCCATTGCAGTGCCTATCATGAGTTGTGCGACACATATGGTATATGGCCATATTTCTCCTCACCAGCTTATCCGTAAAGCAACAGCCAAGTTAAGGCCTTCAATAAAGTGATCCTAGATGGAATCAAGAAGCGGTTAGAAAGGGCTAAAGGGAGGTGGGTTGAAGAACTGCTCAGTGTGTTGTGGGCTCATCGCACCACACCAAGAAGACCCACCGGCGAAACACCATTCGCCCTGTGCTTTGGTACAGAAGCCACTATTCCTCTTGAAATTAGCCTGCCTACTCTAAAATCAAAAGCCTTTGACACATGGAAAAATGACATGATGTTGGCCTTAGACCACAATTGATTGAAGAATGTCCTGATTGAGCTCTCGTGCACACGGCGTGGTATCAGTAGCAGCTCGCCAAATCGTATAATCAGAGCATGCAGCAGCGCCGTTACATCGGTAGAGAATTGGTTCTCAAGAAGGTGCTTTCTGTCACTAAAAATCTGGCAGGCGTCATCCCCCATGCATTGTCTTACGACTTTGTGGAGACCTGTGTTTTTTGTAAATAGTTGCCCGAGCCTGCTCACGGCGACCCCCTTTGTGAAGAGGCACCCCTTCTCTGAAAGTTACGGGGCTATTTTGCCGAGTTCCGTAGAGAGAGTTGTCTTGCGCCCCTAGGTATTCTCTACCTACCCACTTGTGTCAGTTTCGGGTACAGGTACCCTTTTGTTGAAGGTCGTTCGAGCTTTTCCTAGGAGTATGGCATGGGTTACTTCAGCGCCGTAGCGCCTGGTACTCGAACATTGCTACTCACTTGCGCAAGTTTTTCCATTAAACGACATGATAACTAGTTATGCAATGATCCTGCTCTTTCTGTGAATGTATACTGTGGGGATATGATTTGGAAATACTCTTCTGATCTTGGGAGGCGCTCGTGATCCTCTACTAGTCATCTGAAAAGGAATAAACACTCCGGTCAGGGGTGCCAGAATTAGCACTCCGACGGACAAGTCAGTCTCTGCACTTAAGATTACTTGTATTCTAAGTTAAGTGTAATAGTTTTCACATACCTTTCTTTGATAGGTGGCCCCGTATTTATAGTATTCTCTTTGGGCCTTCTGACTGGGCCCATCCTTGATCTGTTACATACACATCTATTCGGCCTCTGTTCTACTGGCTGGGGTACTGGTTATTTTATTCAGCTCTTTGATTAACCAGGTTATGTGCTGAGTAGAGGTTGCACTCCTGACTAGACACGCTCATTCACCCCTATGGATCTGATGAAATTCAGCTCCCATAATTGCCCCCCAAACACCCTACTAGCATCAGTTAGTCGGTGTGTTTGGCTTCTAGCCTAGAAAGTCAAAATTCGGCGGTTATCCCTCTTCCCAATGCGTGTCAGATCACGTACAGGCTTCTTGGCCATTGTAACGCTTTCCCACCTCTTCGTACACTACTTTTATTAATATGATTTGAAATTGTCTCTTCGAATGTATGTTCTGGATATTCAAAAGATATCTTGCTCGCCCTTTAGTACAACTCTCTCTTCACGGCTTCTACAACTCCTTGTCTCTCGCTTCTCCCTTCGTCTCCTGTAAGTTTTCTCCTCCTTCATTTTCAATCCTGCTTCCTTATTTGCTTTTGGCTTTCCATAATCCTTGGGTTTAGCCAAAAAAATGGCAAACTATCTAAAGGACGCAAATCGAATCTCTGTTTTTCAACGCCATTTCTCCATCCCCGATGACGTCCATCTGTCACTTTTGGCAAACAGCACCACTGATATGGAGAGGGAAGACGAGAGCACTATCATCCTTCCTCTCATATCAATTGCTGAGGGTGAAGTCCGCTTTCCTCTTCACCCACTTTTGAGGGCCGTTCTTAGATACTGGGGTCTGATCCCTTCCCAGCCCAACGTGAATTTCTTTCGCATCATAATGGGGATTGTAGAACCAAATCGTCATCTTAGGATCAATTTAGGTATACCCGCCATTTGACACTGTTACGTCTTAGCCAATTCCACTGGCCGACTACGGCGCTACTTTCTTAGAGCCAAGGATACTGATCATCACTTAGTGACTATGATTGCCAGTTCTAGCAAGCGTGTCGATGACGTAATGGTCGTTGTCCGCGGCAATTGGGAGTTCGGCGACGGCGAAGATCACCTAGACCCACTGCGGAGGCTGAAAGGCGAACCAGGTGGCCGATTAGATCATTTGTTTCTATATCGTATTCGGCACTGGATACATCTAACCGCTTTGTTTGTGCAGGCAGTGATTTGAAGAGAGTGTTAGTTTCAGACGACGACGTTGTTCTTGTAGAAATCAAAACCGCGCTACAGTTCATCGGCCGTCCAGATAGAGGCGGATTCGATCATTCGAGATCCAAATGTGGCAATCGAGTTCGCTCGACAGATTTTTTCACCCGAAGTTCAGCAGTCGATGGTAGGTCGACAGGACTTTGAAGTGTTTTGTGAAGGCATTCACGGGCGGTGAGGGGACTGTACACGGCTTATGAGATCGGCATACGTTTTTGCACCACTCACCGAGATATAGAACAGTGAGATGAACACATTCGGAAGTTGGAAGCTCACGCCGAGAAGGCCGAGTGCGAGCTACGGAAAATCAAGTCCGCCGAGTCGCAATTGGCCAGCCACCCCAACGGCCTTAGACCACAATTGGTCACTCAAAGGCTAATTAGTGATGTGATCGCCGATCGGAACACAGCTAGCATGTTCGCGATCGAGACTACGAGGGCTGCAGCCTATGAAAAGGGCTTCCACAACGGACGAAAGGTCAGAATTCAGAAGACCAAGGAGAAACTCGCCAAAGAAGTTTGCTGATGTGAAAATCGTGGATTTAGGCACGGTTGGATCAAGGCATCTCAAGCCGCGGAAGCTCTTCGGGCATCGGGCATTAATTCGGCATCGCCACTCTACCACAGTAAACATTTTCCGTTTTTCGCTTTTGAAGTCGAGAACAGTGAGGATGAGGGTGACGCCGTATAAATATACCTATTGTAAGGTTGAAACGCAGATCATGTTCAAAACTATGTAATTTATTGTTTGTTTGATTGAATAGAAACGTTCTATTATAAATATTTCGTTGCAGTTCGTGTTTGGCATGCACGTGTTTCGTTTTATTGTATACATGTTTGAATGAATGTATAAACGTTGATCGGTCCAGTGATACGCCGGTTTATAGGTAGGGTCGACCCATACGTGGTAGCCGTTTATTTCTGAATGAGGCCATTGTAACTTGAGGAAGCCGAAAACCAGTGAGTAGAGTGGCTGCGGCAAATTTGACTCGGCTCGAGGCCTAGATTTTTGGCCAGTGCATGTGCTTCAAAAAGTTGTTTGGATAACTAGGCCATGGCGAATGTCAACCGACGTTTGTCTCATGGAGTTTAGCGTTAATGAAATCGCCTTGGGATTGGGGCCTCGAGATCGCTTGACATCGATCTCGACGAGGTGATCCTTCCTCTCGATGACTCTCTCGTCATCGAATTACATGTAAACAAGTATGTGGTTGAACGCATCTTGGTTGAATAGGGGAGTACATCATAGATAATGTATTATAAGACGTTTGTTAAGCTCGGTTTCACAGAGTCAGACCTACTGTCGGCAAAATACTCTTTGTTCGGCTTTAATGCCAATCCCGAATACCCTTTGGACAAGGTTAAGATTGCGGTGCATGCAGGCACTAGGACAATCGACGTGGAGTTTTTGGTTGTAAAGCTTTCATCGTCATATAACTTAATCATGGGGAGAACCTAGTTACATGTGATGCAGACCATACCAAGTACTTATCATCAGCTACTCCACTTCCCAATAGAACACGACATTGAGTAGATTCGCAGCTCTCAGCAATTAGCAAAGGAGTGCTACCTTACTGCTTCAATAAAAAGGCCAAGGGAGGTATGAGTAAACTCCATCGAAATTCCAGACCGGGAGAGCCTCGAGGATGTTAGGAAACTCCCCATCAATAAAGCAACGAGGATCTTGAACGGATTGGACTTTTAGACGAACCAGATAAATTCTTTCTGATCGGCACCTCTCTCCTCGCCAATGACCGCCAAGAGTTGATTTCATTCTTACTTGGCAATATTGATGTGTTCGCCTGGATGCCTTATGAGATGCTGGGAGTGGACCCTAGCGTGGCATAACACTGGTTGAATGTTGACACTAGAGCTAAACCTGTCATCTAGAAGAGTCACCTATCTGCAGCCGAGCATACTTTGGTCGTCGTTACCGAAGTCGACAGACTTCTAGAGGCCAAAGCAATCCGTGAGGTGAATTACCCCACCTAGCTATCCAACATTGTTGTTGTCAAGAAGAAAAATGGATCCTGGCGAATCTGCGTGGACTTCACAGGCCTGAATAAGGCCTGTCCCAAGGATTGTTTCCCTCTCCCCAAAATCGATCAGCTAGTCGACGCAACTGCACACCATCAGCGTATGAGCTTCTTGGACGCATATAAGGGTTACCACCAAATCGCCATGCATCCTGAAGACCAGGAAAAAATGGCATTCCTCACCCCAAGGGGAACTTATTATTATAAAGTCATGTCCTTTGGACTGAAGAATGCCAGGGCAACATACCAGAGGCTTGTCACTGCCATATTTAAAGAACAATTCAACCGGACCATAGAAGTATATCGACGATATGGTGGTAAAGTCCAAGGAAAAGCATTCCCACTTGACCGACTTGTCTAACACCTTTAACATTCTCCGGAAGTACAGGATGAAAATTAACACCTCGAAGTGTGCGTTTGGAATCGGATCTGGCACATTCCTTGGCTATATTGTGAACCATCGTGGAATAGAAGCCAACCTGAAGCAAATTAAGGCAATCATGGAACTCGGCTCGCCTCAATCGGCCAAAGAAGTTCAGAAGATAGGGATGGCCCCCACTCTCAACAGATTCATCAGCCGTTCTTCGGATCATTGTCGACCGTTTTTTCACACTCTTCGACAGGGAAAAGCAATTCATTGGACCCCTGAATGTCAGTCCACCCTCGACGGACTGAAAACTTATCTCTATTCGATACCACTTTTAACAACTCCATCGCTGGACGACCCACTTATCTTGTATCTTCCGGTATCAAACCGCACGATCAGTGCCGTGTTGCTAAAAGAAGAGTTGGGGGAGAAAATGCCCATTTTCTATGTTAGCAAGGCAATGGTGGACGCCGAGACACGATACCTACCATTAGAGAAGCTTATTCTGGCCCTTATGGTGGCTGCCTGGAAATTAATTCACTATTTCCAAGCCCACACTATAACTGTGCTAACAAACTACCCTCTTCAAACAGTACTGCACAATGCGAAATCATTAGGGCGCATGTTGAAATGGGCTTTAGAACTCGACCAGTATGACATTTAATTCTCTCCTAGAATGGCTATCAACGACCAGGTTTTGGTCGACTTCATCGCCGAGTTCACTAGCTATCATGCAGATTTCATATATAACCAGCCAACCGTCCGACCCCAACAAGAATGGAGAATGTATGTTGGGGATACTTGGCAGATGTATTGCGATGGTTTACCTAGCTAGCATGGTAGCGAGGCAAGAGTAGTGATTATCACCCTAGAGGGCGAAATAATCGAGTAAGCGGTCAAACTCAGCTTTGACGCAACTAATAATGAGACTGAGTATGAGGCTTTGTTAATCGGCCTCCATAAAGCGCTTTGTCTTGGCGCTAAGCGATTTCAGGTCTTCTGCGATTCAAAGATGGTCATCAATCAACTGAAGGGGAAGTATACAGCTAAAAATGACTGAATGACAACTTACATAAAGACAAAAAATTCACTACTCATACAGTTCGACCACCATGAGTTGAATCAGATTACCCGTGACCAAAATACTCATGTAGATGCTCTTGCTTGCTTGGCTTCTGTCATCAATTCGGAGGTCAAATGAACCATTGAGATGGAATTTGTCCCCGAGCCGAGTATCAGCCACCCTGAACCTACCAGTATCAATGTCATCGACCTGGGGCCGAGTTGGCCGGATCCAATCATTGCATTAGCTGTGACCTAGGGGTATTATTAGCCCACCATGCAAACCAATGCAGAGAACTATGTAAAGAAGTATGAATAATGCCAAATTCTCCCCATTGATTCATTTGCCTGTGGAAAAACTGAATGCCATCTCTAGTCCTTGGCCTTTTTCCCATCGAGGACTAGATATCGTCGGCCCACTTCCGAGAGCTCCAGGAAGTAAACGGTTCTTGATTGTTGCAACCAATTACTTCACAAAGTGGGTCGCGGTGGAACCATTGGCGCACATTCGAGATGTAGATGTCACACGCTTTGTGTGGAAAAACATTATAAAATGATTCGGCATACCGTGAGCACTTATCTCCGACAACGGCACCCAATTCCATTGCAGTGCCTATCATGAGTTGTGCGACACATATGGTATATGGCCATATTTCTCCTCACCAGCTTATCCGTAAAGCAACAGCCAAGTTGAGGCCTCCAATAAAGTGATCCTGGACGGAATCAAGAAGCGGTTAGAAAGGGCTAAAGGGAGGTGGGTTGAAGAACTGCCCAGTGTGTTGTGGGCTCATCGCACCACACCAAGAAGACCCACCGGCGAAACACCATTCGCCCTGTGCTTTGGTACAGAAGCTACTATTCCTCTTGAAATTAGCCTGCCTACTCTAAAATCAAAAGCCTTTGACACATGGCAAAATGACATGATGTTGGCCTTAGACCACAATCGATTGAAGAATGTCGTGATTGAGCTCTCGTGCACATGGCGTGGTATCAGCAGCAGCTCGCCAAATCGTATAATCAAAGCATGCAGCAACGCCGTTACATCGGTAGAGAATTGGTTCTCAAGAAGGTGCTTTCTATCACTAAAAATCTGGCAGGCGTCATCCCCCATGCATTGTCTTACGACTTTGCGGAGACCTGTGTTTTTTGTAAACAGTTGCCCGAGCCTGCTCACGGCGACCCCCTTTGTGAAGAGGCACCCCTTCTCTAAAAGTTACGGGGCTATTTTGCCGAGTTCCGTAGAGAGAGTTGTCTTGCGCCCCTAGGTATTCTCTACCTACCCACCTGTGTCAGTTTCGGGTACAAGTACCCTTTTGTTGAAGGTCGTTCGAGCTTTTCCTAGGAGTATGTGTAGACGCGCCCGTGGCCCTCACTACAGTTCGGACTCAATTTGTGTCACGGTTCTTAATCTGAACCAAAAAGTCCAAATCTGGCAAATCGTAAACAGATTTTTGAAAAGACAAGATAGGCCAAACATTCGACTGCTTGTGCCATGATACAGAATCGCCAACAGAATTATTTATTTTGGGGGGAATTAGGAAACCTGACTCAGTAGCCAAAGGCCACACGTCCGTCATCCAAAGTTGCCTCGGCTCGGGAACTTGGGGACGAGTGGGGAAGGGCAGCTATGAGCACCCTCTCTTGCTCGATCCGAAGATCGGCCTCTACTAACCGTGATATCCGTTTTTGAAAACGTTATGTGTTCTTATTCCATTTATTAGCCTAGAATTACTATGTTGTGCGCGCAACAAACAAGTATAGACCAAGTCGCCTAAATTGAAACAAAACATTGCACGTTTGTTTTGAAAATGGTTTGCTACTCGTAAGTAGGCTTAAAATGCAGGTTTTGCCACCCTCGGGTGCTTTTAGAAAAGATGGTTTTGCCACTATCTAGTGGGCTCAAAACTCCCAGTTTTAATGTGTTATCCCAATTTAGGTAATTCAACCTCCATCCACAGGCATTCAAACAGTTATATCACATAAGCAGCTAGCCTCGTGGTAATCATGCAATTATGGAAACACTCACACGCATGCGGCATGCTAAAGCATAAAAGCTCACCTAGTACTCCAAGTCAAAACAGAAACCAGTTAGTAATCACATGCATGATCCTAGTTCATGTTAAGATGGCTAATGTAAGACATGCGGAATGTCACTAGAGTAGGCTCGGCTAGTCTATAAATGACATGTGAAAATGGACAAGTAGCATGTATTCAAGTTAGATTTGAAATACTTATGCAGTTAGTATGATGCGCCGAGCCTGGTGCATGCAATACTGATGAATGATGCACGCATGCATACCATAAGGTATGCTAAAGTAAACATGTCCTAATACTAACCATCAAAAGCAGGTAAGTAAAAGGGAGAAAGAAGTGGGGGTTGGAAGACATGCACACACGCACCCACGCTTATTACAAATTCACCCTCGCTCGGAGGGACCAAAAGAATAATACAAATTAATTAACCTACAAGCTAATTAATTATTACAGACCAATTAATTAATTAACAAATTAACTAATCTAATGAAAGCAGTAAACGGCCTCGGGAAGAGGGCCCGATGCAATGCGCGCTCGGCTCCGCTCGGAAAGTCACTGCCATGCACAAGTTTGCCTCTACTTTGACTGTTCTGCTTCTCTGAAATTTACACAACTTCCAAGGTTGCTTCTCTGATTGTTGTGGGACACTACCGGCTAAGTGAGATCATCACCGGCCATTTAGAATGGTCATCGGCTAAACACTGTGCTCTCAGCCAAACCTGTTTTGCCGGTCGTCACTAAACACTGCCGGTCGGCAGAAAGTTCCTGCAGAAACCTGTTTGACAGCAGCAGAGGGCAGACAAGGCATGGCAATGCATTTTCAAAGCAATGTGTGTACCACCACATCCCTTATCATGTTTGTGACTCAAAGGGGGATGGTGCTCGATTCTCAGACCACCAATCGCGCATTTCAATGTGTGATGGCCCAAAAGCCAAGTGTGCAACTTCAATATGGAATGAAATGCACAAAACAAACAATGGGCCCCAACCTCCATCATAATCAATTCAAGAGGCAAGAGATGCATGCTAATGTAACGCAACCTAGGCATGTGAGCTAAGTGTGCAACATGATCATGCAAACAACAAAACCATGTGTAATAGGCACATGAACTAAACAAGTAAGCGTGCAAGGCATATAACATCAATGTTAATGACACACATGCAACAACATGAAAGGCATAACACATGTAAATATGCAAAGCAACTTAACACAAGAAGCATGGCAATTGCAATGACACTTAAACATGCAACATGTTAATAGGCTAAGTACCTAAAAATACAAACATGTATAGCATGCAACAACATGCCAAAGGGATGGTCTTAAACTAATTTGGACAGCCCTCTACTATGTTCGAAACAGTGGCCAACATGCTCAAGAATGGAAGCCAAAACACATACAAATAGGCATGCATGCAAGGTCCAACACTTAGGCACATAGAGACAACTTTTAAGCACACTGAAAAGAGGAACAACATGGGCATATGGCATGCAATGTAAGCTCTGAAAATCACATTAATGATGGTGCCAAAACAAGCAAACAAGACAAGCATAGCATACAACAAATGATCTAAAGCCTAAGGCTCACCAAAGAAGCATTGAACTGCACTTAGCGCAACCACACATGGCATGAATTAAGTGACTAAAAATAGAGATGTGACATGCTAAAATGAGCCTCAAAACCCACCTAAATGGCATCTAAATGGCATCTAAATGTCTTAAGTATGGAAGCATGCACAAGGGCCCAAACAAGGAGCATAAGACAACAACCTTTTAACACATTAAAGGGGTATCAAATGCAAGCATATAGGCATGCCACAAGGACTGAAATAACATGACAAGTGGTTCCAAACCACTGAAATGATGCAAGGATGGCATGCTGGAGGGGTCAATGCTCAAGGCATACAAGAGAGTTTGCATGGTAACTATACAAAGCAAAGCATTGATGCCTCAAATGACCAAAAACAGTCCCTTAGCACACTAAAACAAGCATAAAAGCTTCACAAAGCTAAGCCAAACAAGTAAGCATAGTGGTCTAAATGCTAGATACATGTTGAGGCAATTTCATGGCATTACAAGACAAGTATGCAAAGCAAGCATGGTGTGTCTAAACCAACTTAAAACAGTGCTATATCATGGCAAAATAAGCACAAATAACACTTAAGACATGGCCAACATGAACTTAAAAATGGTGCTCACACATGAGGCTAAAATGGCACTTTTTGAAGACAACAAGGAGAGGGGATTAAAACTCACAGTTTTAGTGCATTATCCCGATTTAGGTAATTTAACCTCCATCCACAGGCATTCAAGCAGTTATATCACATAAGCAACTAG
>NW_021026088.1:314473-435961 GCF_004153795.1 Camellia sinensis
AAAAAAAAAAACTATTATTTTGTTAACTTTCAAATTTTATATTTTGCAGCAATCCGAGTTTGGTGCATCTTCAAATATAGGATTTGTTGATCTTGGTACACAAGAGAGTATTCAAGTGAATGAAAGAAGTTTATTTTATTCATTAACTTTATAGTTATATGATTTATTTATAGTTGGATTGTCTAATTGCTTCTTATATTGCAGAAATCTGAAATATTGGGTCCAAGTTTGGAGCAACAAAACATATTTTAAGAAAACTTTCCATACCAAGTACGTAATATTCTAGTATGTATTTATTTACATGGTTTTATGAAAATTTAATATATTTTATTTTTTTGATAGGGGCATCATCATCCATCTCCATCTTCGATATTCGAACATTCAAGTTTCACAAAAATGTTGAATGACATAGTACAATCATAGGCTAACAATCCAGAATATGACACAAATGGTAGAAACTGAAAATGTCTACATGACAGGGTTGCTTACACATTTGTTGGCTTTTTTTTTAAGTTCATTGAGAATGTTTATATTACATTTTGAGAGACTTGTTTGTTAAAACACAATGATTTTTGTGTTGGATTATATAGTTGAACTATCACATTGAAGCATTATCAATTATTAGAGTTTATTATGAAATGTTGAAGTTTTTTTTCATTATGAAATGTGATTTTTTTTTTTTCACATTATGAGTAAATTACCATTAACAATGTTTTTTCTTTATTATGAATAAATTTCATTTGTTCTTTAATTTGTGATCTCAACCAAGCCCATTAACAGGTTATGCTTGTCATTAAAAATAAATAAAAAGTCAATGAGGAGTTACTAGTAACAATATCAATAAGTGCATGACAAAAATAAAGAATTTCATATTCTTCAATGATCATTACAATTCAAAATACAAGACATTCCATTACAATACAAACATGAATATGAAATGGTATTAGTCATATTCTCCAATACTCATTTTATTGCCATTGCAACACAAAATACAAGAGTGTGCTAAATCAACATTTTTAGGATATTAATATTACATTTAATTCCTTCAATATTCAAACTCAATAGATTGTTCTCTACTTCATGAGTGTTGATAGCCATAAATCTCTGAGTATCTTGCTCTTCTTTGAGTTTCATGTTTAATATGTTTGACTGTTATGGGATTACACCATGCCTAATAAGGTCTTCCTTTGTTTGGCGTCTCGGGCTCTGTCATCCAAAGTATTGCAATAACACTACAATTGCATTTTTTGCTTTTAAATCTAATCTCAATGGTTTCATCCCCTATCTTCACCAGTACCAATAGATGTTGATGCTAAACATCTGCAAAAAAAAAAAAAAATTCAAGCAGAAAATTCATAATCAAATTAAACGATTGTTATCTCATAACAACTATGAACATTATGTGGTCATGCTCTATGAATATCATTCGTCTAGTATTTTTCAACTTTTATAAATTTATGAGAATCAATCTTTTCTGATTCTTAGCTTTTATAAATTCATAAATTTTAGAAATTCAAACAAACATTGACTATAACTGATTATAAATATTTTTTTTTTTGCTTCTTTAGTTTGGCCTTTCTTCAATTAGACACATGTAAAATTAATTATAAGTTTGAATTAAACAACTTAAGACACAATTATAAAACAAAAATTATATAAATTTATAGGAATTAGTATCATATTGTATTTTTTTATTATCTTTTAATGATATATTCATATATATAACATATAATAAATATATAAAATTATATATTTCATGTGTGTCCCTCACGTGTTGTGTTCTTCATTTTTTGTCGGTTTGTCCGTATCGTGTCATATGTCTATGTCCATGCTTCTTAGGTCTCACCTCATCTTGTGAAATCTCTCACAGTATAACTACAAACTCTCAACTCAAGAAACAGTGGAACCACCAGTCTAAACAAATTCTTATCACCAAAATAGAAAAAATTTTAGAAAGAAAATTATACTGTCCTAATTGTTAGCGCCAAAATGGAAAACAATTTATGCTCTACTAATCAAGTTGCAAAAAGAAGACTTGAATAAAACAACATCACTTTACTTGTTTTTTTAACATTTTCCCTTTGTCATATTCACATGAATGATTTTGTTATTCATCAGTAAGTAATTATATGAATTAACTCCATATATTTAAAATTCAAGGTGTGGGGAAGTGGTTTGGAAATACTCTTCCGGATCCTAGGGAACGCTCGTGATCCTCTTCTGGTCACCTGAAAAAGAATAAACACTCCGGTCGGGGGTACCAGAATTAGCACTTCGACGGGCAAGTTAGTATCTACACTTGAGGAAGCTTGTATTTAAAGTTAAGCATAGTAATTCTCACATACCTCTTTCTCGCTGATGTTTCTCCTATTTATATCTTTTCTTCTTTGGGCCTCAGGATTAGATCCCTTTCCCACCTCGTATTCGGCACTTTTTATGACTGCCCGATCTTCACTCGGCCCCTTGCTCAATCGGTCGCTTTGGCCGAGTAGGGTTGGATTTGAGCTTTCGGACCCATTGCCGAGTGTTTCGGAATGTCGACTCTCCCAGGTTTGATTATTCGAAATCTCTATGACTCCCAATAATTGGCCCCCACAATTGCCTCCCAAGCACTCCACTGTCGACAATTGGGTGGAGTGTTTGGCTTTGAATTAGAAGTGTCAGAGCTGAAATTCAGCGGCTGACTATTTCCCAACGCGAACGTCTATTATCGAGGGGACGACAAAGAATGGAAGTGCTGAGGTGGAACCTTTTGTGCAGGCTGGAGAGACGCCATGCCGATTTCGATGTCGGCTCAAAAGAACGTGCCGACAAACGACCTCGCTTGGATGAATCGGATGTGATTGTGACTTATTATTCAGCCGAGATAAAAAAATACACAGATCTCTTGCGATGCTTCAGTGATCAAAGATCCAGCGGTTGCACTCAGCTTGGCGACGTCTGTTTCGCTGCCTGCTGACAAGGCGGCTTTTCCGGCAGAGCCTGATCTGGTTGCAATTGGGTTGGTCGCGCAATCGGCTCTTTTGGTATATATTTGGATTTTGTCTTTTCTCTTTACAAAAATATTATTTTGTTCTCAAATTCCTGTTTTGCAGGCCGTCGGAAGGATAGCCGACATGGGCTGTCGATATTACGATGCCGTCAAGCTAATTGGCTGTTTACAAGCAAAGGTTGAGGGCCAAAAGATTAAGACGCAGTCGGAGGGTGCCCGTGTCAAGGCCGAGACGGAAAGAGCCCGTAATGCTGAAGAATTGAGATAGGTCGCCGAGAAGAGCACAGATGCGAGCGATGACGCGCTAAAGTTGGCCCAGGAGGCGATCTCTGAATTAGAAGCTGGGTTGGAAGAGATGAAGGCGGCGAAGGAAACAGCCGACCTGAAGGCTTCCAGCGCATTCAATGCTTAGGAAAAAATCAGCTTTTGATGCATATGTGGACGAAGTTTCCAAGTTTGAGAATCGGGGATTTAAATACGGCTGGCTCAATGCCCTTGCTGCTACTAATGTCATTGGCTATGCCAATTCCGTATGAACAAGTGGATGTTGAGCCGCTGGAGTCTGACTCCGAGGGCTAGCTTGGGCGGCTCTTGTTTTTGTTTTAGAATTTGCCTGTGTTTAGTAATTTTCATATGTAAAAATGGTTACAATTTGTGCCCAATTTACTTAATGAAAATTCACTTTGTGCTTTGCTGTTACTAATGAATGGAATTGTTTGGTTTCTATTTTGGGTGAAATGTTTTGTGTTCTTGCCGACTATCTAATTAGGCCGTTTTACCAAGGCAAAAAGTAGTGCATGAGGTGGTTGTGGCACGTATCAATCGGTCGTGGGGCCACGGTTCGATTAATAAATTTGCCCTTACCCCAGCCAGTGCATGGACTTCACGGCATTCGCCCATAATCACCGTTTGGATAATTAGGCCTTTTAAAAAGCCAAAAATCAGTGTATGGAGTGGTTGTGGCACATATCAATCAACGTGGGGCCAAGATGCTCGGCCGGTTAGATTAATAAATCTGCCCTTGCCCCAGCCAGTGCGTGTACACGGCCTATGAAGTCGGCATGCGTCTGTGCATCGCACGGCAGGAGATAGAGAGAATAGACGAACGGGCCCGTAGTTCGGAGGAAGCCGAGAACGAGCTTAGGGAGATTAGGAAGGCTAAAGTTGCCGAGCTACGTGCGACGGGTCAATCTAACCTGAACGTGGACGAGCGGGTGACCCAATGGCAAGCATGTTCATCGTTGCAAATGCGAAGGCCAGGGGTTACGATGAGGGCTTTCATGCTGGTCGAAAGGTTGGGGTTAAAAAAAAATGAAAGAGACACTCGCTGAGGAGGTCTGTCGATACGAGAATCGAAGATTTAAGCACAGTTGGATCGTGGCTCTTCAGGCCGCGGAGGTTCTTCGAGCGAAGGGTTTTGATTCTAGCTTATGTAGGCTGGATCATCGTGATCATTTGCCCTTTTCCGCCTTTGAAGTTGAAAAGAGCGACGACGAGGGCAGCGCCGAATAAAAATATTCACTGTAACGTGCAAACGCGGATCGCGTCTGGAATTATGTGATTATTGACTGGTTAAATGAATAAATAAAAGAAAAGAATTTTATTTTCAATGTTTTGTTATAATTCTTGTTCGGCACACTCGTGCTTACATATGTTTCATTATACGTGTTTGAATGAACATATCTCAGATGAGTGAATGGACGTTGATCGACCTGTTTTAATCGAAATTGTGTTAAGCACGGCCCTGTGGCTTAGCCCAAAGACGTCATTCGCCGATGGGGCTCCGAATCCGGAGACTTTGTTTGGCCAGTCGTGATATCCATGAAGGGCATTCCGAATCTGGAGACTTTAATCGGCCCAAAGACGTCATTCACCGATGGGGCTCCGAATCTGGACACTTTGTTTGGCCGGTCGTGATATCCACGAAAGGCGCTCCAAATCCGGAGACTTTAATCAGCCCGAAGACGTCATTCGCCAATGGGGCTCCGAATCCGGAGACTTTGTTTGGCTGGTCGTGATATCCACGAAGGGCGCTCCGAATCCGGAGACTTTAATCGGCCCAAAGATGTCATTCGCCGATAAGGCTCTGAATCCGAAGACTTTGTTTGGCCGGTTGTGATATCCACGAAGGGTGCTCCGAATCCGAAGACTTTAATCGGCCCAAAAATGTCATTCACCGATGGGGCTCCGAATCCGGAGACTTTGTTTGGCTGGTCGTGAAATCCACGAAAGGCGCTCCGAATCCAGAGACTTTGTTTGGCCGATCGTGATATCCACGAAGGGCGCTCAGAATCCGGAGACTTTAATCGGCCCAAAGACGTCATTCGTCGATGGGGCTTTGAATCCGGAGACTTTGTTCGGACCATGTTTGAACTAGATCCTGTAGTAGGTGAATGGAAATCTTTGTATTTACAGAAAAAGAGATGTACATGACGAATAGTTCAGAACAAGTATCATGTCCCACAAGTCGGGTTAATGATAAAATTTGCGTAAATGCGTGGAATTTCAAGGTCGTGGCAAAATCCTTCTAGACATGTCTCTGAGCCGATATGCCCCTACTCCGCCGACTAAATCGATCTGATAGGGGTCGTCCCAGTTAGGACCCAATTTCCCATCGGCCGGTTTCCTGTCAGCTGGGAGTACCTTCTTCAGGACCAACTCTCCTGGTGTGTAGCGGCGAGGCTGAACGTGTTTATTGTACGACTTTGCCAGCTGTTGCTGGTACCGTGCCATCGACGCAAAGGCTCAATCTCTTCTTTCTTCGATTAGAATCAAATCCAAAGCAAGCATCATGTCGTTTCGGTCTATATCGAAAACTTGCGACTTCAGTGTCGGGTGGCCGATTTATAGGGGTAAAATTGCCTGGGTTCCAAAGCATAGGGCAAACGGCGTTTCTCCAGTTGATCTTCTTGGTGTAGTTCGATGAGCCCACAGCATGCTTGGTAATTCTTCGACCCATTTGCCTTTGGCTTTCTCCAGCCTCTTCTTAATGCCGTCCAAGATGGATTTATTAGAGGCCTCGGCTTGGCGATTGCTTTGGGGGTAGGCCGGCGTAGAAAAGTAAGGCCGAATACCATATTTGTTGCATAACTCTCGATATACACCATAATCAAACTTGGTGCCGTTATCTGAGATAAGAGCTCTGGAAATGTCGAATCGTGTTATGATGTTCCTCTACACGAAGCGCTTAATGTCAGCATCTCGTATGTGAGTTAATGCCTTTGTTTCGACCCATTTCGTGAAGTAATCTGTTGCGATGATCAGGTATCGCTTGTTCCTCGGGGCCCTCGGTAATGGTCCTACGATATCAAGCCCCCACTGGGCGAACGGCCAAGGACTGGTGATAGAGTTCAACTCTTCAGCAGGCAGATGGTTTAACGGAGAGAATTTCTGGCACTGTTCGCACTTTTTTGCATAACACTCGGCGTTCGCTCGCATTGTCGGCCAATAATACCGTTGCGTTATAGCTCGGTGGGCCAAAGAGCGTCCACCAAAATGGGCGCCACAACTGCCTTCGTGTATCTCAGCCAGAAGCTCTCCGACTTTGTCCGGGTGTACACATTCTAAATATGAGCCAGAGAGTGACTTTTTATAAAGCCTTCCTTGCGGATCCAAGTAGTATCGCATGGCTTTGTTTCGTAGCCTGTGTGCTTCTTTCTTGTCCTCTGGGAGTTGTTCAGAGGATAAGAACACGGCAATGGGATCCATCCAGCTTGGTGCAGCTTCGACAACGTTGATTTGGACTTCCTCCAAGGGGCCGATGCTTGGCTCTGGGATGAATCCAACTTCGATGGTCCGTTTAATCTCTAAGTTGATTGTGGAGGCTAGGCAGGCTAGTGCATCTGCGTGGGTGTTCTGATCACGTGTTATCTGATTCAACTCATGATGGTCAAATTTTGCCAACAGGGAATTGGCCGTTTTCATATAGGCCGCCATACAGTAGTTTCTTGCCGTGTACTCCCCCTCTAGCTGATTGATCACTAGTTTTGAGTCACAAAACACCAATAGACGTCGAGCACCCAGGATATGCGTATTTCTCAAACCGGCTAAAAGGGCTTCGTATTCGGCTTCGTTATTCGATGCTTCGAAGCCGAGCTTCATGACCTGCTCAATTATTGCGCCGTCGGGGGTCATGATTACAACTCCAGCTCCACTGCCCCGCTGATTGGACGATCCATCACAATACAACTGCCAGATGTCCCCGATATAAATCCTCCAGTCCGGGTTCAGTCGAATCTCATCTGTCTTAAAGTCGACATTAGGCTTGAAATTGGCAAGGCCCCTAGTGAATTCGGCGATAAAGTCGGCCAGCACCTGTCCTTTGATTGAAGTTCTAGGTAGAAATTGAATATCGTATTGGCCAAGTTCAAGAGCCCACTTTGAAACACGTCCGGATGCTTCCGTACTACATAGGACTGATCGGAGGGGGTGATCTGTTAGTACCCCAATGCTATGCCCCTGAAAGTAATGCATGAGCTTTCTTGCCACCATAACTAGGGCTATGATGAGCTTTTCCAGCGGAAGGTAGTGTGTTTCGGCATCAACCATTGCCTTGCTCACATAATACACTGGCCGTTACTCCCCCAGCTCTTTCTTTACCAATACGGCACTGACGACTTGGTCAGAAACTGCCAAGTACAGAATGAGTGGGTTGTCAGCAGAGGGTGTTGTCAGGAGTGGTATTGAGCGGAGGTAGGTCTTCAGGCCGTTGAAAGCGACTTCGCAATCGACGGACCATTCAAAGGCCTTGCCTTGCCGTAGTATATGAAAGAATTGTCGGCAGAGATCTGTGGACTGGCTGATAAACCTGTTCAGTGCGGCAGCCATCCCCATCAACTTTTGGACCTCCTTTACTGAACGAGGGGAGTCGAGCTCCAAGATTGCTGTGATTTGTCTTGGGTTGGCTTCGATTCCTCTGTGGTTAACAATGTAGCCCAAGAATTTTCCAGAATCGATACTAAACGCACATTTGGAAGCGTTCAACTTCATTCCATATTTGCGTAGGATGCCGAATGTCTCTTCCAGATCGGCTATATGATTCTACTCTTCTTTGGACTTGACCACCATATCGTCGATATACACTTCCATCGTTTTGCCGAGTTTCTCTTTGAACATGGAGGTGACCAGTCTCTGATAGGTTGCCCCTGCATTCTTCAACCCAAAGGCATTACCTTATAGCAATAGGTTCCTCTTGGGGTGAGGAATGTAGTTTTCTCTTGGTCCTCCGGATGTATGGTGATTTGATGATAACCTCTATAGGCGTCAAGGAAACTCATACGCTGATGACGTGCTGTAACATCTACAAGCTGGTCTATTCTGGGAAGAGGAAAACAATCCTTTGGGCAGGCTTTGTTTAGATCTGTGAAGTCGACGCACACTCGCCAAGTCCCATTTTTCTTCTTTACCACCACTGTATTAGAGAGCCATGTAGGGTAGATCACCTCCCTAATTGCTCCGGTGTCGAGCAACCTATCGATCTCCTCAACAACGGCGGCCGTGTGCTCTGCGGCTGACCGCAGGCTTTTCTGAATGATTGGCTTGCACTTAGGATCGACAGTCAAATGGTGCTGTGAAACTGATGGATCAATACCCGGCATCTCGTACGAAGTCCATGCAAAGACATCGAGGTTGCTCAGTAGGAAAGATATTAGCTGCTGTCGGTCGGCCCGATTCAAGGAGGCGCCGACCATGAAGAACTTGTCTGGGCTTCTATCAATTTGAACTTGTTCTAAGTCTTTCGTTGCTTTTTCATTTGGGAGCCACCCAACATCATCAAGGCTTTCTCGATCCGGCAACTCAATAGAATTCACTTGTAGTGCCTTTGGCGTTTTCTCCGTAAGGAGGTAACATGCTTGTGTCGATTTCTGGGAGCTGCGGATTTGCTCAATGCCGCGTTCTGTCGGGAAGTGGAGTAGTTGATGACAGGTGCTAGGCACGGCTCGCATAGTATGTAACCAAGACCGTCCCATGATGAGATTATACGGCGATGGCAGCTTGATGACCAAGAATCCCACATCCATTGTTCGGGAACCTGCTCGAACGGGCAGTCGGATTTTCCCCAACGGGTATTCTGGATTAGCATTAAAGCATAATAGTGGATAAGGGGTCGGGGAAAGATCTGATTCAGTGAAGCCAAGCTTGGTGAATGTCTTGTAGTACATAATCTCCGAAGTGCTCCCCGGATCGATGAGTACGCGCTTAACTGTAAATCGGTTTACGCGTAACTCAATTACCACGGGATCAATGTGGGGTAGCGTTACTCCCACCAAATCTGAATCATCGAAAGTGATAACCTCAGCTTTATGGGGCCATTTAGCCGAAGTGAGTTGCTCGTGATGGTTACATTTCGACTGAACCGTGTGTACCTCCGGTGAGATCGGCATGCTGTATATCATGTGGATTGCGCGAAGTGGATGTGAATCCTGTGTCGAGGCTATTGCTTTGGATGGATTGCCTTTTCGGACGTACTGTTGTAGTCAGCCATCTTATGCTAATTTCCCATCGTGCGAGGTGAATGACGATCCTATGAATTTCTGGGATAGCACCGCCCTTGAAATCTGTCGTACAGAAGGATCGTGTTGATCGTCATCCGAGCTGTTTCTTCTTCGCTTGGGCCTTATGCGGGGACTCTCTTCAGGAGAACTGGAAATTGCAGATCGTCCCTTCTTCTTGGGCCTCGAGGATAATGAGTCGGAGTTGCTATCAGTATCTTGTTGTCGGGCTCGAGATCATCGACCATTTGCTTTTGAAGATCGTTCCAGATTTGGGTGCGCAGCTTACGTGGACTTCGCCATTTCCAAGGCCAAATTTTCACGAAGACGTTCGTTCTCAGCAATCATGCTTTCTAATCTCTGTTCGTTTTGCTTCGCTTGTTCCATGATCGCCCGCGTTATCTCATGCTCTGAAGTCCAGGGTGAGGCGAAATTCAGGGCACGTCTTGCGGTGATAGTCTCTATTCCAAGCAAGTTTGTTGGAGCGGTTTCATCTTGAGGTATGGGGTTGATAGTGACTGTCGGAGGATCTTTCGTCACGTTCGCCATGGATGTGCTTGAGTATTCCCACAGACGGCGCCAATTGTGGAGAAGTGGTTTGGAAATACTCTTCCTGATCTTGGGGAATGCTCGTAATCCTCTTCTGGTCACCTGAAAAAGAATAAACACTCCAGTCGGGGTTGCCAGAATTAGCACTCCGACGGGCAAGTTAGTATATACACTCGAGGAAGTTTGTATTCTAAGTTAAGCACAGTAATTGTCACATACCTCTTTCTGGCTGATGTTTCTCCTATTTATATATTTTCTTTTTTGGGCCTCAGGATTAGATCCCTTTCCCACCTCGTATTCGGCACTTTTTATGACTGTCCGATCTTCACTCGGCCCCTTGCTTAATCGGTCACTTTGGCCGAGTAGGGTTGGATTTGAGCTTTCGGGCCCATTGCCGAGTGTTTCGGAATGTCGACTCTCCCAGGTTTGATTGTTCGGAATTTCTATGACTCCCAATAATCGTCCCCCACACAAGGGTTATATCTTCAAATAGTCTATATATTCAATCAGGAATAAAAACCCATATATTAATCAAGCATCAAAGAAAGAACCCACTTGGAAGAGTAGTTGAATCATTCTGCAACCTCCTACAGCCATTTCCTTCTGTGTGATCAACCACCCTCTGCAATTCCGTAGCTGAACTTGACGACTTCTCATCATCATCCACAGATCTTATTGTCTGGTGGTTGATGATAAACTCAAAAACCCATTAAGACACTCCCATTTACGAACTCCCTCCTTGTCTTTCACCTCATAACACACAAACCCAGAAGGCTTAAAACTCAATTCTCCCCAACCCAGTCGAGGAACAACATTCCCCAGCTTAACAACACCGTTCAAAGCCATCATTGGGTTACCAAAACTATGTGTATCAATTTCCGACCAGACTGCCAAACAGGTACTCTGCTGGAGAACACCGGCCGAATAGATTATGCGTCAACAACCTATCAACAGAAAGAAGAGATTCCGACAGTGGTTCGTCCACCTGGGGGCACTCTGACGATCAAGTCAGTTATCTCTCAAAGATAGCAAAAGTGCTTAACTCATTATTCAGAGCATAAAAAGCATATCTTAGACCCATGGGCGTGCCTCTCTTTTATAGCCAACACTTATCTAATCCGAATAGAAGCCTAGCTTCAATGGACTTAGGATTACTACTAATCTTGGACTTCCAGTAGGATTGGGATAAACTCTCTAAGAGTCTTATCTTTATCCAAACTGAAGTCCTATCACATTCTAGGACTCTTGTCCCTTATCAGCTTTTCCTAGATTCTGGTTTCTTCGCAGATAACCTCAGCCTAGCCGAGATCATCTCGGTGTCATGACAAAGACACGTGACACCTCGGCTGACACTTCGGTGTCACCTCGGCCACGTGTTGTCATTCAAAAATTATATCCCAACAACTGCCCCCTAGGTTCTATTACCTCAGCATCCTGAGGTGATGGAATCTATATCATTCCTTTCATTTAGCACATCGGCTAAGTTCGCTTTATCCTTCATTACCGAGGTCATCATTCGTTGGCTCCATATGACAAGACCTGTAATCTGTTTTCACGAATGCCTTAGAACAAATAATCAAGTTGGTTCAAAATTATTTAGCCGAGATCATCCTCCTAGCCGAGGTCTTTGCTTTATTACACCAAGAACTTCAAGAGTTTCAACATGCGTGTGAGCTGCCACGCATAGTTTTTCAACCGTTTTAGCCACGTGTCTTTCCCTTATTGGACAGTACTTGACACACGCCATTAAGTCGCCTTGCGTCTGCGTGCGCCGTGTGACAAGCATGTCGCCCTAGGCACATTGATTGCAATTTTTCCGCCATTTCATGGTTCTGATCAAAACCACTTCTCTATCTCTGTCTTTTCACTTTTGCATCCTCAACTTCATGCTAACTCTCTCTCTCTCTATTCTTCCAAATTCGCCATTGTTTTCAAGCTCTCAAGCTCTGCAACCATTTCCAGTCTTCCCTTCCGACGAAGCCTTTGCTGATCTTTTCCGGTCGCTGTCATCATCTAACTCCGGCGTGCTCAACACCGGCTTCATTTTTCTTCGGTGAGGCACTATTTCCTCCTTTATCAGTCTATGTTTTTCTTTGCACCTTGTACTTTTTTCTTACTTTTTGAAATAATGGCCGATGTGCCATTTTGTAATCTAAACAATCATTCTTCAATGTCAGGCCGAGGTGCCTTCTTTCCTTATCTGAATCCTATGCAACTTTTTTCCCTTTCAAGTGCTTTGAATGCTTGTCTTCTTTTTACTCTTGCATGATTCTATACTTAGAATAATTTGCATGTCTTCAATGTACACCTTAACTATGCAACCTCCTCGGGGTGGAATATCTCGATTAAACCACTATCGGTTTATTTTGGCAAGTACATAGGTACTTCTTTTCAATACAACCTTGGTTTAATTTGTAAATTTTTCTTAAAAATTTCAACAAGTGTTTAAACCAATCTTCCTTTAACATAACCTCGGATTCACTTCAACTTGTAAATTTTTCATAAAATTTCAACAAGTGTTAAACATGACCTCAGTTTAACTTCAACTTGTAAATTTTTCTTAAATTTCAACATGTGTTAAACCGATCTTGGCTTGAAAATTCAAACTCCTAAGCATCATTCTCCAGCCCTCTGCCCCCTAATGTGAACTTAAGTTTCACTTGGGTCCTCATGAAGCATGTGGCCCTGACCTCGTTGTCGAAGTCTATATTTAAACAGAGACTAACCGATGTTCGCAACCTTGGTTCTTCTGTTAATCTTACCCAAGTGCACTTAGTTTCAATCTGTGTTTGACTCTGCTAATATAGCAAGTCCATGTTAATTTAACTTAGTTCAACTCTATTATATGCAAGTAGGAACTCTGTCATATAATAAGTCTAAGTTATTCGTCATGTTTCAATCAGAAACATCGCCAACTTAGTTCAACTCTATTATATGCAAATAGGAACTTTGCCATATAATAAGTCTAAGTTATTCGTCAGGTTTCAATTAGAAACATCGCCAACTTAGTTCAACTCAATTATATGCAAGTAAGAACTCTGACATATAATAAGTCTAAGTTATTCGTCATGTTTCAATCAGAAATATCACCAACTTAGTTCAACTCTATTATATGCAAGTAGGAACTTTGCCATATAATAAGTCTAAGTTATTCATCATATTTCAATCAGAAACATCGCCAACTTAGTTGAACTCTATTATATGCAAGTAGGAACTCTGCCATATAATAAGTCTAAATTATTCGTCATGTTTCAATTAGAAACATCGTCATAAGACTGGTCGGTCCTATCGTACAGATTTCAAATTTACAAAAATCAAACTAGCACTTTATTATTACTTCAGCCGATATGCCTTATTACCGGCAACCGAGATGATTCTATTTGGGCCAAGTTTGGCGTCCATATTATCCTTCTTATTGCCGACAACCTTTATCAGGATGAGGTCCCTAACCTTGAACTCTCTTGGGTTGACCTTTTTCTTGTAAGCCCTAGCAAGTTGTTGTTGGTATGCCCCCAGCCAAATTGTTGTTCTCTCGCACGTTGCAGGTGGATTTCAATAACATTTTCACACTTTTTTACATAAGCTTCAGCTTCCTTTTGCATGTAAGGCCAAAAGAACCCCTGTGATATTGCTCTATGGGCAAGGGATCTGCCCCCTACATGGCTTTCACTTACTCCTTTGTGGACCTTATATAAAAAGTCTTTAACTTAGACTGAGCTTTTCTCTTCTCGGACTTAATCATCTAGGTCGAGATCTTGTCTTCTGGAATCTAGGATCTGCTCACCTAGGTTGGAGGGATCAGTTGTGACTGCCTGTGCAGCCCTTAATCCTGTCTCTTGCTTGTTGTATCCAGTGTTACCCCAGCCTCGCTTCGACGAGTCATTTCTCTTTTCTTGTGTTGATGCCTTTGTCCCCGGCGTGTCTTCCTCGGCCCTTGCATACTTCTTTATTTTGGCCATGAGTTCCTCTATACTCTTTGGTAGTGTCTTTGCCAGTGATTTTCGTAGTAGACAGTCATCTTTCAGGCCGTTCTTAAAGGACACGACCGCCACTTATTGGTTGCATCCTAGTATTCGGTTGAACACCTCGTAATACCTCTTGGCATAAGCCCTAAGGCTTTCATCCTCACTGATTCTCAGGGCCATCAAGGAGTCCACCCTTAATGGCTGTAGTTTGTTTGTTACAAACCTGGCCACGAACATCTCGGCCAGGCCTTCCCAGGTTTTCACAGTTCTTTTCGGTAACTTGTGAAACCAGTCTGATGCAATTTCCCCAAATGACGAGGGGAACACCTTGCAGAGTAACGGCTCGTTCCCGGTGTATAATGCCATCAAGTTCAGGTACAAGCCGACGTAAAAGTTCGAGTCCGACTTACCGTCGTATATTTGGAATCTCGACATGGGGAACCATTTCGGGGCCTCAAATTTGTCCAACTCTACCGAGAACGGTGTCCTCGGCTTGACCGCAGAGGTCACCTCGGCATCTTGTCATTTTCTCTGAAGGTAATCCCTCAGATCCTCCTTAGTTCGTCCAGGAGCTCGGTTATCTCCGGATTTTAACCTCTTTGGTGCACTAATTCCAGTGTCATTGTGAGTCCTTTTGGACCTCCCTCCATTGGTCGTGTCGAAACAAAGTTCCTTCCCCTGAACATCCAGATGTTCTTTGGTGCAGGTTTCTTTTGTTCAACGTGTCTTTTGGGATTCTCCATGCCCAACCTCCCGCGAAGGCCGGTGAGAATGTCCCTTGGTCCCGCCATGCTGAGGGACTGCAGGAACCGTTTTCTGCCTCCCTTTCTGGGCACCTTTCTTGGCCGTTGGAATCAGCGTATCTTGTAGCGGAACGGTGGCTGCATGACGTTGTTTTGCATCATGAAATTGACGACCGTTTGAAGGTCTGCCAATTTGTCCACCATTCCCTTCATCTCGTTATCCCTCCGTAGGCATCTAACTTTCCATACCTGGAGGTCGTCCTCATTATAATACCCGATGAGGCCCAATTTCTTCGGTACGCCACCCTCCTGGCCGACGTCCTTTCCTCTATGATTCTTATCACGAGTCTCTATGTTGCAGTTGTCTTTTTCGACGTCAAGGTCAATATGTTTCCCACTCTCAGTGGGGTGTCATCCCCAACCTTCTCTTTCTGTCCGTTGTTGGCCATCTATTCTCCTTTCTTTCCCACAGACGGTGCCAAATTGTGGATATCAATTTCCGACCATACTGCCAAACAGGTACTCAACTGGAGAACACCGGCATAATAGATTATGCCTGAACAACCTGTCAATAGAAAGAAAAGATTCCGGCGGTGGTTCGTCCACCCGGGGGCACTCCAATGATCAAGTTAGTTATCTCTCAAAGATAGAAAAAGTGCTTAACTCACTATTCAGAGCATAAAAACGATACCTTAGACCCATAGGGGTGCCTCTCTTTTATAGCCAACACTTACCTAATCCCAATAGAAGCCTAGCTTTAATAGACTTAGGATTACTGCTAATCTTGGATTCCCAGTAGGATTGGGATAAACTCTCTAAGAGTCTTATCTTTATCCAAACTGAAGTCCTCTCCCATTCTAGGACTCTTGTCCCTTATCCGCTTATCCCGAATTCTGGTATCTTCTTAGATAACCTGGGCTTAGCCGAGATCATCTCGGTGTCATGACCAAGACACGTGACACATCGACAGACACTTCGGTGTCACCTCGGCCACATGTTGTCATTCAAAAATTATGTCCCCACAATTAGTTCAACTCTATTATATGCAAGTATAAACTCTTCCATATCATGTTTCAATTAGAAACATCGCCAACTTAGTTCAACTGTATTATATGACAGAGTTTCTACTTGCATATAATAGAGCTGAACTAAGTTGGCGATGTTTCTGATTGAAACATGATGAATAACTTAGACTTATTATATGGCAGAGTTTCTACTTGCATATAATAGAGTTGAACTAAGTTGGCGATGTTTTTGATTGAAACATGATGAATAACTTAGACTTATTATATGGCAGAGTTTTACTTGCATATAATAGAGTTGAACTAAGTTGAATTAACCCATATCAGTTAGATTAATAGGGAGACCGAGGTTAATGACCTCGGCTAGCCTCTATCTAAATCTGATCTCGGTGACAAGATCAATGCCACGTGCTTAAATGAGAATCCAAGTGGAACTTAAGTTCACATTAGGGGGCACAGGGCTGGAGAATGATGTTTGGGAGTTGGAATTTCCAAGCCAAGATCGGTTTAACACTTGTTGAAATTTTAAAAAAAAATTTACAAGTTGAAGTTATACTGAGGTCATGTTTAACACTTGTTGAAATTTAAGAAAAATTTATAAGTTGAAGTTAAACTGAGGTCATGTTTAACACTTGTTGAAATTTTATGAAAAATTTACAAGTTGAAGTGAATCTGAGGTTATGTTAAAGGAAGATTGGTTTAAACACTTGGTGAAATTTTTAAGAAAAATTTACAAGTTAAGCCAAGGTTGTATTGAAAAGAAGTACCTATGTACTTGCCGAAATAAACCGATAGTGGTTTAACCGTGGTATTCCACCCCGAAGAGGTTGCACAATTAAGGTGTACATTGAAGACATTCAAATTATTCTAAGTATAGAATCATGCAAGAGTAAAAAAGAAGACAAACATTCAAAGCACTTGAAAGGGAAAAAAGTTGTATATGCACTCAGATAAGGAAATAAGGCACCTCGGCCTGACATTAAAGAATGTTTAGATTACAAAAATGGCACGTCGGCCAAATTAAAGCTTACATTGTTTCAAAAAGTAAGAAAAAAGTACAAGGTATAAAGAAAAACACAGACTGATAAAGGAGGAAATTGTGACTCACTGAAGAAAAATGAAGCCGGTGTTGAGTACGCCGGAGTCAGATGATGGCAGCAAACAGAAAGGATCAGCAAAAACCTCGCCGAAGGAGGTGAACGGCGGTGATTGCAGAGAGCTTTAGAGCTTGAGGCAATATGATTTAGAGAAAGTTAGAGAGAGAAAGCTTGCACGAAGACGAAGATGCAAAAATGAAAAGACGGAGAGAGAGAAGTGATTTTGATCAAACACACGAAATGGCGGCAAAAACACATTTAGTGTGCCTCGGACGACGTGTTTGTCAGACGGCGCACGCAAGTGCGATACGACTTAATGGCACGTGTCAGGCACGGCTCAGTAGGGGAAAGACCCATGGCAAAAACGTTGAGTTGCTGTGCGTGACAGCTGATATGCTTGATGAAACTCTTGGAGTTCTTAATTTAATGGAGCAGGACCTCGGCTAGAAGGATGATCTCGGTTGTGAAAATTGAACAAAACTTAGTTTTTTGGTTCTAAGGCATTGATGAAAACAGACTTAGTCTTGATCATATTTGAGCCGACGAATGATGACCTCGGTAATGAAGGATAAAGCGAACTTAGCCGATGTGCTAAATGAAAGGAACGATATAGGTTCCATCACCTCAGGATGCCGAGGTAATAGAACCTAAGGGGCAGTTGTAGGGACATAATTTTTGAATGACAACACGTGGCCGACGTGACACCGAAGTGTCAGCCGAGGTGTCACATGTCTTCGTCATGACACCGAGATGATCTCGGCTAGGTCGAGTTTATCTGCGAAGAAACTAGAATCCGGGATAAGCAGATAAGGGATAAGAGTCCTAGAATGGGAGAGGACTTCAGTTTGGATGAAGATGAGACTCTTAGAGAGTTTATCCCAATCCCACTGGGAGTCCAAGATTAGCAGTAATCCTAAGTCCATTGAAGTTAGGCTTCTATTGGGATTAGGTAAGTGTTGGCTATAAAAGAGAGGTACCTCCATGGGTCTAAGGTATGCTTTTTATGCTCTGAATGACACACACAATTTTCATCAGGAAAACTATTTAATTCAAAGCAATTTATAAGAGGAACTCATTAGATAATAAGTGTATAGAAAAAGAATAAATAAACACTTGGGTTAGGACTGGAAGAATTGGTTGAGGAATTTCATCGAGCAAGTGAGGCACACCAGTAGAGAATTAGGTGAAGAGATGGTGTTCAACAAGTTAGCGAAATGTTTGAACAAAGATAGTGATGTGTAACGACCACATGAGTTTAGTAAAAGAAAACACCTAAATTCACCGTAAATTAAGTGAAAGAGAGGAGTACCAGTCAATGACGACAAAGACGAGTTCTGAGAAGAATGTAGGTCACTCTTCCGACGACGTTTATCTTTCTCTCTCTCTCCCCAATTCATTCTGAGAAGAAGGTATTCAACTTTGTCTCTATAGTCGTTCCAACTTCTGTCTCTTTTTTTTTTTCTTTTCTAATAATATATTGGGGCTCAACCAAAATGAGTTGGTCAATGCCAACTCATTCATGAAACATTTCCTGATAAACTTTTCCTGACCCCTAGCGTAATTGATATATGCATGTTGTTGCTATATGTTATGTTGTGAATATGTCTAGGAACTTGAATATCATATTTATGCCAGTGAATAAGGAATTCAAATATATGTTTCATGATATATGGATAATAGTGTGCAGATTTAATTCATATGCATGTTGTTGTTTGCTTTCCCAACCACTGAAACCGAACCACCTGTAGTCCACTGCTTTAATAACTGTACATGTTATTTTTTATTAAACTTTTAATTTAATTTACCATTGTTTCATATGTAAATTAATGTATGCAATGTTATGTTTGAATTTTTCAGTTTAATTAGAATACTTTTATTTCTAGATCTCTAATATAATGTTTTAGTATCAATTTATTTTATGAGTATGGTTCATGATTTCCTATCATGCTTTGCATGTCTTTTTATTTTATAATTTGTGTGATTTGCATGCTAATTGCTTTTTAAATTCTAGAATTATTCACATGAGTTATTTACAATATAATTGCTCTAAAATTTATTTACATGTTTATTGTGAAATAATTTTATACATAATTTAATTCTTAGAGTTGTAGGTTTTTTGTTTGGTAACTCATCTAGCATTTTAATTCATTAGTTAATTTTGCTATTAAATAGTTTGCTAAAAGGTAGTTTACTGTTTTTTTTCCAATTCTTTGCTTTGTATTTTGTTGTCTGTTTGTGCTAACTTTCTTTACAGGAATACCAATGCAAAAGGAAGGGGAAAAAAATACGAATCTAAATGAATGGAATTTTGGGCTTGCAATAAATTTTTTTAAAAACATATATATATTTGGACTACTAACCTCTTTGTTTAACAAGAATACCTAAGCATAGAAAGAGATTTTTGGACTAAATTTGAAGGAATTGTTGCTTAAGTTTTAATTGGGATTTTTACCAATGTGTTGAAGCATTTTGTATGTGATAGGTCGTTTCACACACCAAAAATAAACACTAAACTATACCAAATTCATTAGAATAATGGTAAGTCTGGGTATCAATCCACAGGGACAAACGGGAAATTAAACTAATTTAGTTGTTAAATTCCTAAATCAATTTTGATAAAAATATTGAGGGATATTATGACCAAACGAGAATTAAATAAAATTGAGAAATTAAATTAACAATTAAAATTAGGCTTTGAGATACTGATTTTTGAGAAAATCTTAGGGCAAAGAATTCACCACTAATCACATAAATAAGACTCAACATCGGCCATCAATTGTACTCCGGTTTGAACTACCTAATATTTCACAACTACAAGTTTGAAACATTGATCAAGAGAATTGTTGTGTTCAACGTATAGGCACGAGTCATCTCAAGTAGCACAAGACGTTTGCTTTAAACTATGGTAGTAACACGCCCCGTCTCTTGTAGCATGATTCGTCTCATACTTTGGACACAAACACAAAGAAAACTAATGTATGGAAAGCATTAAGCAATCACAGAGAGTAAAACACTTGAAGGGATGAAAATAAAAATTAATATAAACTTCTAAAACATCCATACATTTATTCAAATCGTTTCACAATCAAAGCTTAAGAAAAATCCCTTTAGATGGCTAAGGTTTAATCAAAACCCTAAAACTGGAAGACTAGTCACTCATGGAGGAGTGGAAAGAGGTTGAAGAAAAAGAAGCCACCATGGGAGACATTCTTCAAGTTTCAAGCTCTTTTGTTTCAAACCCTAGCCTCTATTTTCATTTTCTTTGAAATATTTTCGAACCCTAAAAATAGCCTCTTTTCTTCTTTTTATTCACAACAGAATACATTGAAATTTTCGTGCACGTAACCTTCGATGAGCCGCTCAAGAGGTGGTGGGTCGCACGTGCGGTGAGGTGGCAAGACGGGTATTTTTACTACTCGCACGGAGAATCTGCTTTTATAGCACTTTTTGCTTGAATTTGCATGCTGCCTACCAAATCTGTACAAGTGCACAAAACACATCATCTCTACCAAATAAACAAAATTCAAAGGCTATAAATGTAACTTAAGCGACCTCAATGTGGTACCTTTCGGCCTACATCAATAAGCTTGTATTTCTTATAGCAATTTGTTTTAATTGCTTGTATTTTGGTGCAATTTTTAATTGCTTGTAAAGTTTTGGAATTTGGTTTCTTTTAACCTAGTTCATCCCCTGGAAACTTAATTCCAAAAATTGTTTCCTATGGATTAGGAGTCAACATACGCTTGAAAGTTTTGTTCAAAGTTAACTAGGTTTTAAGTGGGACCGATGCGACCCCTCTAATCTTCTTGAAAATTTTCCTGACCATGTTTAATTTTAGGTTAAGTGGTGAGACTAGTTTTGAATTAAATTTCCAACTTTGGGATTTTCTAGTGTTAAGTTTAATTTCTGGAAATACAATAGTGAAATTTTATTGTATTTTTCAGAACTGACAACTGTCACTAATGCTACTCCTGCTGCTAATGTTGGTGGGGATCAGAACCCAGGGCAACTGGCTTGCCAACCCCTGCTGTGACCTTGTGATCAACCCTGTTGCTGTGACCTTTGTAATCAATCCTGTTGCTACTCTTACTATTTTAGAAGAACTGCTCAACCATCATGAGTGCCTGGAGAAGTTCACGGGAGTGAATTTCAAGAGGTGGCAACAGAAGAGGCTGTTCTACCTAACTACTCTAAGCCTTGTGAGGTTTTTGAGTGAGGATCCACCAGCCGTGGAAGAGAATGAGCAAAACAAGAAGAAGCTCATGGCTCTAGATGCTTAGAACCGGTCAAACTTCCTTTTCCAAAATTATGTTCTGAATGGCTTGGCAGACCCACTATTCAATGTGTTTTATGCCAAAAAGTAGGCAAAGGGGCTATGGGATGCTTTGGACAAGAAGTACAATATCGAGGATGCTAGGGCAAAGAAATTTATCGTTAGTCAGTTTCTAGACTTCAAAATGGTGGACTAAAAAACTGTCATTAGTCAAGTCTAAGATTTCCAAATGATTCTGCACAAGATTCATGCAGAGGAAATGTTTCTAAGTGAATCATTCTAAGCAGTTGCTTTGATTGAGAAGCTGCCTAACGGTTGAAAAGACATCAAGAACTACTTGAAGCACAAACGAAAGGAGATGACAGTGGAAGAGCTCATTGTCAGGCTCCATATTGAGAAAGACAACAAGAAGAAATAGGGGAGTATCTTCTCTATAAAAGCAAACGTGGTTGAGCATGGCCAATCCTCGGGAGTGATGAAGAAGCCACCTACAGGCAAAAGCTCAAAGTTGGGCGCTAGCGGTGGTGTCTCCAAAAGGCTAGTCTACAAGTCACATGAACCTACTTTTAAGTTCAATGGAAATTGCTTCAACTGTGGAAGCGATTGGCATCGGGCAGCTAATTGTCAAAAGAAAAAAGAAACCCTACAAGAAAAACCCTCCACAAAACAAAAGTTGGGCTCACATAGTGTAGACACCCCATTTTTGACCGTCCTAAAGACTTGGACGTCATCGTTTGAGTGCTCGATGATTGAGCATGTTCGCGCTCATTTGGAGTCCCCGAGGTTTTCGACTGCGCGTCTTACCTCTAAGTCTCTGAACTCTGTTGGTTTTGTGCTTGTTTTAAGCCAACTCTTGGTCTCTCCCCTTTTGCCTGGAGGGAGAAATAGTGGTGTAGACCACTTTTCTCTCTTGTTAGCCACTTTAGGTGGTCGGTTGACTAGGGTGGGTGGTCGGTCGACCACCTCAAGTGGTTTGCAGCATGCCACCCGCTTCTCCTCTCTTGGGAGACCCCTTTTTTGCCCTGTGGACCAGCTTTTTCCCTTGTCGACCACCTGAGGTGGTGGGTAGACTAGGTTTGAGTGGTCGGTGGCCATTTTTCACTTTCTGCAGATATTTTTGGTGCCAACTGTGCCAGCTGTTGGGCACAGAATGCATCCTCCTTACACGTGTATGGAGGGATGGTAACAAGCTTCTAGCTTGTCAAACAAGCTTGAGGCATGTAATTCTATATAAGGAGAAGTCTCTCGCCCTTGTTCAGAAAATTTAGAGACAAAAATTAATTCTCTCTCTCTCTATATATTGTGCTCTATAGTGCTTGGAAGTGAGCTTTCTTCACACTTTTGCACACAACCTCTTAGCCAAACACTCCTACCTGTTGCTAAGGTGCTTGAGGGTCTTGTGGGAGCTTCAAAAGGCTGGTTTTTGGCCCAAGAAGGTGCTGTTGTTGCTGTGCTTCAAAGGTAATCCCATTTTCCCTTTTAAAGCTTTGTTTTGGTTACTCTCTTAGCCACCTTTGCATGCTATTTTAGGCTTAGCTTTAAACTGTAAAAAGTTCTATTTTTAAGTGTTTAAAATGGTTGTTTAAGGCCTAGTTTGAGTTAGGGGTGGTTTACCCCCTTTGGTGGCGTGTTTTTCTTTGCTTTGTGCCATCTCTTAAGGCCTTTGGGATAATCTCTTTTTGGCCTTATTATCACTGAAACTCAGAGGAATTTTAGTGGTGGAAAGGTAGTTTTGAGGTCCCAAATGGGTGGGGGTGGTCCCCCATCCTCTTCTCTTGTCTGCAAGTGTTTATGGCCCATCAAAAGAGCATGTGTTTCTACTTCTTAGTGGCTTTGTTTAGGCTTATTTTTGTGACTTTTTAGACCTTCCATAACTCTGTCTTTGGCTGTCTTGGTTACCTCTTGCATGCTTCTTGTACCTGTAATGTAATCCTACTTGTAGCCTTGCAAAGTAACATGTCTTTGTGACTTGAATTTGCTTAGTTCAAGCATGTTTTTAGCCATTATTTGCCATGTCATAACTCTGTTTTGGGTTGGTTTGGTTGCCTCTTCCATGCTCCTCGCACTGGTAGTGCAATTTTGTTCACTAGGCTAGTGTATTCGGTGTTTCAGCCTATTGATCTAACATGTGTATGCTCTACTCCAGCACATTTTTGGCTATGTTTTAGCATGCTTTAGGTCTGATTTGAGTGGTCTTGGTCATGCATGCTTGGCTTTACATAGCTATAGTGTATTTGGCTTTGCTAGCCTTGCACTTTGAGACCTCTAGCATGTCATATTTGAGATTTTTGCATGGCATAGCATCATTTGGCATGTTATTTTAAACCATATACCTCTACCATATTCTTGCATTTATCGCCCTTTTGTTGTGTTTGAGGTTTGGGCCTTATGCTTTGCTTGTGAGCCAACTTGCATGCATGTTTGTCTAAACTTTTGGGCTATCATTTCAGCATGTTTCGGCCTCTATTTTGGCATGTTTTAGGTCTGTCCATAGCTGGTTTGACCATTTGTGCTTGATATTGCATGCCTCTTGTGTGATGCTCTTCACTAGCCTTAGTGTTTTTGGCCTTTAACATGTCTTGCATGATTTAGCGTCTTTAGCATGTCATTTCAATGCTGAAATATATGCCATTGCATCCCACTAATTCACTCTTTCAAAACTAGAGGACTCTCACTTTTGGACTTCACCGATTAAGGGACTAATCGGTAATCTAAAATGTGTAAACAAAATGAATCAAGTAAAACATGGCCAAGATAAGCATGTTGTTTTTATTGCATGTGTTTGGATCGGACATTAATCCAAACATGAGAAATGTGGGACGTTTCATACTCATAGTGATGAAACGTGTCACATTTCTTGGTCGTCGACGCCCTTGATAGGGTGGAGGCCTTTCAAGTCTTATGTGTGCATTCATTGAGTTTTGTGCAAGCTTGATCCTTTGGCCACCATGCATTGAAAATGCTTGGTTGTTGGCTCGAGAGTCAAGTGCCATACTCCTTTGAGCTTGAGATATGATAAGGAGTGTGGAAATGCATACATTTCCTTGCAAATACATTGTCTTGCCTCTGTCTGTGCTCTGTTGCTGCAACAGGAGGAATTTTAGCCCTTAAGGTGTTCTTGAGATCAGAAAGAAGAAATTTAGAAATCGGTGTAATTTTCAAAGATTCAAAATAGTGCAAACAGAGGCGTCTTGAGACAAGGCGGTGGATTTCCGGAAGGACGCAACCGAGCATGCATATCTCCCTCGCCCGCGAGACCATTTATCACTTCTGTTAGCTAGTTGTAGTTAATTACCTGTGCTGTAATTAATTTAGCTTAGTGCTTTGTAATATTCTAATTAGCTTAGATTAGCTGGTTATTCAATTTGGTTTGTAATAATTAATTAGCTAGAATAGTTAGTTAGTTAATTAGTTGGTTTGTAATAGTTAGCTTAATTAGCGTAGCTAGTTAGCTTTCATTTTATTTGGACCCTCCGTTGAGAGGGTAAATGTTGTAATAAGTGTGCATGTGTGTGTGAATGTCTTCCAACCCCACGTCTTTCTCCCTTTTACTTATCCGCTTTTGATGGTTAGTTTTAGGGCATGTTTCAATTAGTATACTTATGCTTTGCATGCATGCATCATTCATTCGTATTGCATGCACCGAGCTCGACGCATCATGCTAACAGCATTAATATTTCAAATCTAACTTGAATACATGCTACCTGTGCATTTTCACATGTCATTCATAGACTAGCCGAGCCTACTCTAGTGACATTCCGTATGCGTTGCATTAGGCATTTAAACATGGACTTGGATCATGCATTGATTGCTAACGAGTTCTTTGTTTTGGCACGGAGTACGATGTAAGTATTTATGCTTTAGCATCAAATCCACGTCTTAGCCTACTTATGAATAACACCTCAAACCATTTTCAAACAAACAAACATAAGATGTTTTGTTCCAACTTAGGTGATTTAGTCTATACTTGTATGTTGTGCACATCACGTAGTAATGATAGATTAATAATCGGAATAAGAACACATGTGTTTTCAAAAATAACATATCATGTTAGTAAAGGCCGATCTTTGATCGGGCGAGCAGGGGTGCTCATTTTAGGACCTTCCCCTCTCGTACCCAAGTTCCCGAGCCGAGGCAACTTTGGTGATGACGGACACGTGGCCTTAGGCACGAGTCAGGATTTCCTTAATTTCCCAAAATAAAATATTTAGGTGGCGACTCTGAAATCTAGCAAAGCAGTCCATGTTTGGCACTTTTTGATTAAAATCGATTTTCCAAAACGATTTGCCGGATTTGGACTCTTTGGTGATTTATCAGTCTTACATTACACTTTGTGAGATTAGATTCAGAACCGTGATAGGAGTCTGAACTGTAGTAGCTAGAACCCAATTTGCGCCCTCTTCGAAAGAGGAGTGCTCGGAGCGAGTTCAGGCGGTCTACACATAGCTGAAATGAAGGATCTATCACAAGATGTGAACAACATGCATCTATCAACTATCATCTTTGAAGTGAACATGGTGGGGTCCAATCCAAAAGAATGGTAGGTGGACACTGGGGCCACTTGCCACATCTATACTGAGAAGAAGATGTTCACAACTTTCGAATCAGTTTCAAACGGTGAGAAGTTGTTCATGGGGAATTCTGCGACCCTAACTATTGAGGGTAAAGGCAAGGTGGTTGTGAAGATGACTTCAGGAAAAGAGCTGACTCTGAACGATGTCCTATATGTGTCAGACATTCGTAAAAACCTTGTCTTGGGATCGCTCTTAAGTAAGCTTGTCTTCCGCATGGTATTTGAGTTTGATAAGGTCTTGTTGACCATGATTGGGGTCTATATGGGGAAGGGGTATATGTTGGGCAGTATGTTTAAGCTCAATGTAATGACTCTTATCCCTAAAATGAATAATAAAGCTTCTTCTTCTACTTATATGCTTGAGTCCCTTAATTTATGGCATGGTAAGACTAGGTCATATAAATTTTGACTCTTTGAGTAGATTAATCAAGTTAGATCACATACCATCTTTCAAGATTAATCCAAATCACAAGTGTGAAACTTCTGTAGAAGAAAAATTAACTAGGACTTCTTTTCATTCTATTGAAAGAATTACCGAGCCTTTAGATTTAGTACATAGTGATGTGTGTGACTTGAAAGTCGTACAATCACATGGTGGCTTATTGGTAATTACACTAAATACTGTTATGTGTATTTGCTTAAAAGCAAAGATGAGACAATTGATAAATTTATTCTTTTAAAAAATGAAGGTTGGAATCAACTAAGTCGAAGAATCAAGGTTTTACAAAGTGATCGTGGTGGTGAGTATGAATCCCTATTTGCTGAGATTTGTGCTCAATTTGGGATTATTCACCAAACCACAACGCCTTATTCCCCTCAGTCAAATGGTGTTTCTGAGCAAAAGAATAAAACGTTAAAAGAAATGATGAATGCGATGTTAATAAGTTTTGGGTTGCCACAAAACTTGTGGAGGGAAGTGATTCTCTTCGCAAATTACATTCTTAATAGAATACCTCAGAAAAAAGTAGACAAAACTTCATATGAGTTATGGAAAGGCCACAAGCCATCATATAAATACCTACGAATGTGGGAATGTCTTGCAAAAGTGGCGGTGCCTATACCCAAGTAGGTTCGAATAGGCCTGAAGTCCATGGATTGTATATTCACTAGCTATGCATATAATAGCAGTGCATATCGATTTCTTGTGTTTAAGTCTACTATTCCAAATATGCACAAGAATACTACCATAGAATCAAATCTTTCTTTGAAAATGTATTTCCTTGTCATCTCCAAGAAGGGGTTCTGAGTTCCATGAAAGAAGTGGAAGATGTTGGAAGTGATAATGATCACATAGATGATCATGCAAATGATCACGTGGATGATCAAATAGATGATCAAGCTGAGGAAGTAGATGAGCCAAGAAAGAGTAAAAGGGCTAAGACCTCAAAGTCCCATGGTCCGGACTTCTTGACTTATATGTTAGAGGGAGAACCTCAAACTTTCCATGAAGCTGTGACTTCACCAGAAAGTCCTTTGTGGAAAGAAGCAGTTAAGAGTGAGATTGACTTCATCTTATAGAACCATACTTGGGAGTTGCTTGATATACCCCTAGGAAGTAATGCCTTGGGGGGTAAGTGGATCTTTCGAAGAAAGATGTAAGCGAATGGATCAATTAATAAGTATAAAGCTAGGCTAGTTATCAAAGGATACAGGTAGCGAAAAGGCCTGGATTACTTTGATACGTATTTACCTTTGACAATGATTACATCCATTCGCATGGTGATTGTGATAGCAGCTTTACGTAGTCTGGAGATACATCAGATGAATGTAAAGACAAACTTCTTAAATAGAGATTTAGATGAAGAAATCTACGTGGAACAACCTGAGGGGTTTTCAGCTCCAGGACAAAATTAGAAAGTCTGCACGCTTATCAAATCATTGTATGGTATGAAGCAAGCTCCTAAACAATGGCATGAGAAGTTTGACAACATTATATTGTCAAATGGGTTCAAAATCAATGAGTGTGACAAATGCGTATATGTCAAAAACACTGACAAAGGTTATGTCATTTTGTGTCAAAACGATTTGCCAAATTTGGACTCTTTGGTTCAGATTAAGAACCGCGACAGCAAAATCGAGAGTCCGAACTGTAGTAGCGAAGCCCCCCACGCGGGCGCGTCTACAACATCCATTCGCATGGTGATTGTGATAGCAGCTTTACGTAGTCTGGAGATACATCAGATGAATGTAAAGACAACCTTCTTAAATAGAGATTTAGATAAAGAAATCTACGTGGAGCAACCCGAGGGGTTTTCAGCTCCAGGACAAAATCAGAAAGTCTGCACGCTTATCAAATCATTGTATGGTATGAAGCAAGCTCCTAAACAATGGCATGAGAAGTTTGACAACATTATATTGTCAAATGGGTTCAAAATCAATGAGTGTGACAAATGCGTATATGTCAAAAACACTGACAAAGGTTATGTCATTTTTGTATTTATACGTTGATAACATACTCATTGTTGGTAGTAATGATGAGATGATTAGAACTACCAAAAGATTATTAAACTCTAAGTTTGACACGAAAGATATGGGCCTTGTAGATGTAATTCTAGGTGTTAAGATTACCAAAACATCTGATGATAATGTACTTTCTCAATCTCACTATGTTGAGAAGATACTTGAGAAATTTAGTAAATCAAATACAAGTGTGTCTAGGGCACCGATAGACTTGAGTCTACACTTGACTAAGAATAATGGTGAAAATGTCTCTCAACTAGAATATTAGGTATCTCTATGTCACCCGAGATTATGGGCTACATTATACCAGATATCCAATAGTAATAGAAGGCTATAACGATGCGAATTGGATATATGATGTTAGGGATTCGAAATCAACTGGTGGTTATGTGTTCACCCTTAGAGGGGCAGCCATGTCTTGGAAATCTTCCAAGAAGACGTGTATCTCACAATCAAAGATGGAATTGAAGTTTATAGCATTGGATAAAGCAATAGAAGAGGCAGAATGACTTCGCCATTTCGTTGAAGATATTCCACGTTGGTTGAAACTTGTGCTAGCCATCTGTATTCATTGTGACAGCCAATCGGCTATTGGATGAACACAGAGTAATATGTATAATAGAAAGTCTAGACATATCTGTCGTAGACATAATTCCGTACGATAACTACTCTTTAACGAAGTTGTCACTTTAGATTATGTGAAGTCTAAGGACAACATTGCGGATCCGCTAACCAAAGGGTTAAATCGATTATTAATACAGAAGTCGTTAGAAGGAATGGGTTTAAGGCCTTGAGTGTAAGGTGTTACTGGAATGTAAACCCAACCTAATTGATTGGAGATTCCAAGATCTAGGTTCAATGAGACAACCTAATTGTGTAACGGTGGTATGTCACTGAAGAGGTTAAACCTCCCATCATTCCTTTTATCAGTGATGCCTGCAAGTGTAGAGGTTAAGCTGAGTTTTTAATGACTGTAGTGTGTTGAGCTGTTGAGTTGAGTATAGTAGGATACTCAAGTAGAGTCACCTATGTAAGTGTGAAGTGGGGCCGCTTCTATAAGAATTGACAATGCCGAATTCTTTAAACCACTCACTGAACTAGGCTAGTGTTTCAGGGCCAAACCGAACACAACAGTGAGAACATAATGATGGTTGGAGTAATATCTGTGTGAGCTCTGTTGCCTTGGTTTACATAAATGGCAAACAGTTCAAGACTTCGTGCTCACTGGGCAATCAGTAAATTCGATAGACTTCACTAGGATGGGTTCAAAGCCAAAAGCTACCTTTTTTTTATCCAGGAGTTAATCCGTTGCACTCTCTCTTTGAGTCTTTGTTGTTAAGCATTGTTCGTTTGTTGTTATTCGGTCAATTTTTATTCATATGGGGGATTGTTGGAAAATAATGATTTTTCGATAATTTTAATGCTATATTAAAGTAGGTGTCAATCCTCTTTTGAGGTGGATTAAAGTGAGTTTAGATTCTTTGTAATGAGATCTTTACACCACAAAAAGAATGACAAAAAACTATTAAGATTTGAATGAGAAATTGATTCATCAAGTTGGCATCATTAAAAAGGTGTTGGGAAAGGTGTGTAACCTTCTATCCCACATTGATTATAAAGGAGAGTATTGATGGGTATTTAAATTTCATTTTTTGCCTAAGGGTGTGAGCCCTTTGGGGTATCCAACTTTTCCAAAGGAAGGGAGTTATGGATGCTTCAAGGATGGACTTGGGCTAAAACTATGGTCCAAGTTGGTTATGCAAAAATTACAACATGTGCACGCGCATTGTCCGCCCACCCAGACCGAACTGGGCTGGGTCCGGGTCCAGGTCCGTGATCCATGGGTCGTAGGTCGTGGATCGTGGATCTTAAATCTTGGAACTTGGGCTTAAGGCTTGAGACTTACTGGAATGGGTTAGGTTTGGGCTAGGCCGAGTTGGTGGTCCACTAACCTAATCTTTTTGGGCCATACTAGGTTAGTGGCTACAGATATACACACATGTGTATATATGAAGTGTGTAACTCTCACTCTTACACTTAAGACCCACCAATTTTGCTGCATTTGTTAGGCAGTTTTGCAAAGATTAATTCCTTCATTTGTTGCACGAAGGCTTCTCCTTTCTCCCCCTCCATGTGTATAAAAAAAGACCTCTCTCCTTCAATCTTCTACCCAAATTTTTTTTCTCTTTGTGTTGCAAAGTTTCTCCAATTGTATATTCTTCCTACTATGAGGGGATGCTATTTTAGTTATGTTCACTGAAGTTACGCCATAGGTGCTTGGTTGTAGCTGGTGCAACTGTCATATCTTGGGAGACAAACGTCGAACAACCTCCAACACCTCAATTGGTGAGGCGGCGAATCTATTTTAAGGACACTGTCTAGTGTAGGTTTCAGTTTGCTTTCTTTCTGCTATTTTATTTTATTGTGTATTTTTGTTCAATCTACTTGTAATTTCCAGCATATTTTCTGGTTCTAAAATTTTAATTTCTAAATATAAATCTATTTGTTTATTTAATCACATAATTTTTATAACAAAATAAACCACCACCACAAATGCTATTAATCCCTCTATATAAGAGTTGAACCTGACCCCTCACACCACAAAGAATGTTACACAACCACTAAGCCAAATGTTATGGTTCAAAAATTTTATATTAAGAGAATATTTAGATTATAAATTTAAGTGGACATTTGAAAAAAAAAATTAAATAAAAAAAATAAAAAATAAAAATTAAATATTAGATTTATTTTAATTTAATTTTGTTTTTCAAATTCTTATCCAAATTTATAATCTAAATGTAGTGTAAAGTACTAGAATGATGTTAATTTGAAAGGAGAAGCATAGGTTAAGAGGGTTCATTTTGTTATTGTCAACAACAAAAATTGTTCATAGAAAAAGTCTACAAAGAACCAAACCAATCACAACAAAATTATGATAAGTGAGTCTCACTTTTTCTTTTTTTCTTCTTTTTTTTTTTTTTTGTGAAATGACAGTGGCACTCTTCTGACTTGTGTGTTTTGAACCCCCTTTTTTTTTTTTTTTTTTTTTTGAGTTACGCATCAATATAAGAGGTTCATCTCCGATTTTGATTAGTATTTTTTTTTTTGGTCTCTCACCAACTTATCTGGCTTGAGCTATTAGATGATTAAGGCGTTCTTCTTGATACCAATTTAGTTAGGATTAGGTTAAATTACTATGATGTATTTTACACTTGACTTCTCTCTTTATTGATGTTCTCCCATATATAATATATGTTGTTTCATTAATAAAAAACAAATTGTTTACTGATAAAAAAAAAAAAGAAGAAGAAGTTTCACCATATCACAACCCCAAATCCACATCCAAATTTAGTGCCAAGCCATGATCTCGTTAAGTGGTCGTTCCATCAAACCAGAATCTGAACAAACCCTCAACGCAAAAGGCAACGGCGTCGTACGAATCCGGCAAACTGGGCAAGTGGAATGGGAATAGAGCCACATATCAATACAAGGCACATGAAAAAACTGCATGCACTCTGGCAACATACGCGACTCTTCACCCTCCACGTACATCTCTCATTTTCTCCTACCAACTCTATTTCCTTTTGATATTTGTGGGGTGGTATGGGCCCCAACACCGAGGCGTCGACGCTGCCCGCCATCTGTCGTTGTCAGAGCACTGGCATTGTCAGGTCGGGTTGGGAGCTGCGATCGTTGTAGATGAAAACAGTGATGCAGTAGTAGACAATAACAATGAAAAAGGGTTGATGAATTGCCGATTTGGAGGATAGTTAGGTGTAGGGTGCTGGAGGGGGAGGAGGGGAAAGAAGAACTCAAATAGTTAGCCAGGATGGTGTTGATATTTGCCAAAATAGAGATTGAATTCGGTTGAAGAAGAAGAAAAAGAAGAAGCCATGTCAAGTGTTGTGCATAGGACAAAGAGTAGTGGGGGATGGTCATTACAAGTTAAAATCATTGTCTATAATGAAATGTTTTTCATAAAAATGATTATGAAAGATTTATAATTTTTGGATTATCTTGATTAGTGTATAGTGTTTTATTCTAAGTGTAATCCAAGGGTCACATAAGTTTCATGATTATTTTTATGAAAAATTTTTCATGATAGCTATCATTGCTGCATATAAACGTATATATTGAAGGTGTTATGGGTACAAAGACGGCTCACACATATTTGTTCCGTAGGCGGAAAATGGCCTTTATAGATTTGAAATATTATCACTTTTACTTTTTATTTTATTTACAATTTATTTTCTTATTCTTTAACATGCAAAATTACTTTTAATTTACATATATATGTGTGTATATATATATATGTCTCAATTAACATAATGACAAATTCATTTAATTTTTCTATGACATAGTTAATTTTAGGGAAAGTTACCTATAAATCCTAAAAGTTGAAATTGTATTTCATTTTGTCCCGTAAAAATTCTGTTGCCCCATTTGGTCCTTTCTGTTTTGGAAAGACACAAATAGCACTGGTGGGAATATTTAATAGTTTTTTTGTGTAATAGGATTGCTTGGTGTGCGTGTGGGTCACATGCCGCAGTTGAAGTTTGTTGAATGGACAAATGCTTCACAAGTGCCTTGTTTGGTGCGTGTGTTGGGTGCCACATAATAGGAAAGCACACTCAAGCTTTTTATGGGTTTTGGGTTTGGTGCCTCGATCCGACCACGTACAAACGATTGGGTTGCCATATCCAAGATATACGACATTTGAATTTGGGTTATGTCTGTTTTTTATTTTTTTAGTATTACATAATATCCGTTACGTTAGAGTGTCACATGTGATGTTTGGGAAAAGTACACTAAGAAATTTTTAATTTTTTTAGAGTGTCACATCATACTCGCTATGTTGTCACATTTGAGAAAAGTACACTAAGAAGTTTTTATTTTTTTTTGAAGTGTCACGTTATATCCGCCACGTTGTCACATTAGGGAAAAGTAAACTAAAGAGTTTTTATTTTTCTTGAAGTGTCACATCATACCCATCACGTTGTCACATTAGGGAAAAGTATACTAAAGAGTTTTTATTTTATTTTTTAGAGTAAAAGTTTTGGAGTATCATATCATACGCGCCACGTTGTCACATTTAGAAAAAAAATACACTAAGGGGTTTTTAATTTTTTGCAATGTCACATTAATACTCGTCACATTAGAGTATTACATCATACCTGTTACATTAACAAAATGGTATAATTGTCTACCAAAACACTACCAAAATTAAAAATAGGGCCATACAAAAATAAACTATCCACTAATAGGGCTTAACAGATCAATAAAAAAAACTTGAAACTAATTGGAGTAGCGTCACAATGGTAATGTCTATACTGAAATATTCAAATATCAAAAAGTGCACACGTAATCGCACCAAAATCGTCCGCCAGCAAATAGAAGGGTATATTGACTACTAAATATTAACAAACAAAGAAAACAGGATCAAATAGGATATATTCCCTAACTAATTGGACTATTAAGAACATTAGAAACATCAATGGGACCAATTGGTGCAACTGTTTATGGGATGGGGTTTATTAGTAAATATCCCAATTAGTATAATTTTTTCAATTGTAATTTTGAAAATTTCAATTTAATAGAAGCAACTATTATAATTATAACTTATTATAGAATTATTCTATCTCAGCCTAGGCAAGTAACTGGTAAAAATACCACCGGGGTGGTGGCCTCGTGGAGAAGGCAGTCATTTTCACAGAGGTGAATCAGGTTCAACTCATGAGGGGCATGGAATGCTAAATTTGTCCAACTAACTCTCTTTGAAGACCCCGCACTATACTCCGATTGATACTTAGTCTCTTCTATGGCATGTGGCTGAGCTTTATTGGGTGCCTCGGTGGTGGGTCCCTTTCTTTGGGTTAGATTAAATCTGGCCGTCAACCGATTACTTTAAGACTAGGGCTTGTGGATGTTATGATGTTCTCATGGAGTTTTTTTTTTTTTTTTTTCTTGATAAAAAAAAAGTAACTGATAAAAATTGATGTCATCCGTAACACCACTCTAATTTTTTATATATAGTTTAGCTATCATCTCATTGAAAAATATACATTTTCGAGTTCTTTTTAAAATAATTATATATTGATGAAACAATTATGATTTTTATTTTTGGGATAAATTTTAAATGCATCTCTTGAGATTTGTCAAAAATATAGATTCTCTTCTCACATTTTAGCCCATATTAGAATTCTTTCTGCAACTTAATTAAAAATAAAATAAAATTATCCATTTACTCTCTAATATCGAAATAAAATTATTATACTATCCTCATTTTCATTCACCCACCATCAAATCTCTATATACCATCACAATAAAAATATCCACTTATATATATATATATATTATGAATTTTACTATCGTAGTTATCGAGGTCGAGAAAATGATTATCAAGAATGGCAAATCCAAACCCACTGCATATGGGCCAAATGAAACCCAAGCCTATCAGATGTTGGACTTGTGCCAAGTATACTTAGCAACACGGAGATCATGCCGAGTTGAGGGTACCTATGCTGAATAGAAGAGCAGAATATGCCGAGGGAGTCGGCATGGACCCACCAAGTGGGACCAAAGTGTCCCTTTCAAGGAAGTATAGTTGGGGGATGGGCCCTAACAGGATGATGATGAGAGGCTAAGCTGCATGGAGTGAAGATCGAGGAGGGTGACTCTATAAAAAGGGGAGATAGCCTGAAGAAAGAGGTATGTGCTAAAAACATTGACCCTCAAGAAACATAAACAGACCAACCTTTCCATAAAATCTAACTTGTCCATTGGAGTGCTTATTCTGGTACAACCGTCCGAAGTTGTATTTCTATTTCAAGTGACAGTTGGGAAGATCATTCAAAGGCTTGTTTAGAGCAGGGGAGTATTCCATATCCACCTCCACACAATTGGCCCGTCTGTGAGAATACTCTAACTCATCCATGGCAAGTCCAAACCAAGATCCTCCAGTAGTTAATAACACTACAACAGAAGCAACTTTTGGCCCAAAAAAAACCCCCACAAGGAGGTCCCTGAATTTTGACCTGCTAACCCCATTTCAGCCTTCGACATCCGTAGAGGATGCCATGCAAACATTGATGAGTCAAATGCAACGTAGTGAGCAACGTCTCGAAGACATGGCGGTAGAGAACGAGTGCCTGCGTCAAGAGTTGGCAAAGTCCTAACAACAAACACCTCCCTGTGAGCGTGGTCGATCGCCAAGAGTGCAGAAAAGGCGACAACGTCAGTCTCGAAGCCACGACAGCAGTACATCAGACTCCTTTTGTGAAGAACCCAAAAAGTAAAGCCAAGTAGACGCATCTAACTCATCGGATGGGGGAAGTCCTCCGTAAGAGTGTCACAGATGAAAAAAAAGAGACGATGATTTAGACTCGAAGGATAAGCACGATCCTTTTGTAAGGCGTATTGCCAAGGCTATCCTATCTAAAAAGTTTAAAGCACCATTGTTCACTCTCTACGATGGAAAATTAGACCCCACGAACCACGTTCGTCATTACAAGCAAGCAATGACGCTAAATGCAGACGACGAGGCACTCATGTGCCGGATATTCCTCAATAGCCTAGGATCGCTCACTGTCAGGTTGTATTACAAGCTTGAGCCGACTTCAATTAAGAGTTTCCATCAACTCCAAAAATCCTTTAGGGCTAGGTTCATCACCAATGAGACTTAGCCAAAACAAACAAATTCACTATGGACAATGAAAATCAAGGCTAATGAAATCGTGCACGAGTATTCGGGGCTATTGGAAGTGTTTTAATTTGGTGGATGACGATTGCAACGACTCCATGGCAATCACAGCCTTTAAGATAGGGTTGCCTCCTAACAGTTCACTCAGTTCACTGACTCAAAAACCTCCAAAAATAGTCTGGGCTTTGATGAAGAAAGTAGAAAAGCATTGCAAAGTAGAAGACGATGCAATATGAGTGTAGACTCGACTTTCTTCGCACATGCCCCTTTCGGAGAGGCACGAATTGGTCTTACTACAGTTCGGACTCCTGTCACAGTTCTGAATCTAATCTCACAAAGTGCAATGTGAGACTGATAAACACCAAAGAGTCCAATCCGGCAAATCATTTTGGAAAATCAGATTTTGAATCAAATAATGCCAAAACTGGACTACTTTGCCAGATTACAAAGTTGCCACCTAAATGTTTTATTTTTGAGAAATTTAGGAAACCCTGACTCGTGCCGAAGGCCACGTGTCTGTCATCACCAAAGTTGCATCGGCTCAGGAACTTGGGTACGAGAGGAGAAGGTCCTGAAATGAGCACCCCCGCTCGTCCGATCAAAGGATCGGCCTCTACTAAGCATGATATGTTGTTTTATAAACCTCATGTGTTCTTATCCAGTTATTAATCTAACGTTACTATGTGATGCGCACAACATACAAGTATAGACTCAATCACGAGAATTGGAACAAAAGAACTCATGTTTGTTTTCGAAAATGATTTGAAAAGTGCCACTCGCAAGTGGGCTAAAGCGCGGATTTGACACCCTCAAGTGGGCTTTAAAACATGATGATTTGCCACTTCGCAAAGTGAGTTTAAAACTCACAATCATCGAGTTGTTCCAATTCAGGCAATCAGGCCTTCACTCACAGGCATTCATTCAGTTAATCACTTAATCAAATAGCCTCATGGCAAGCATGATATCATGGCAACACTCACACTCAATGCAAGTATGCTAAAGCATAACACTTACAGTGTACTCCGATCCAAAACAAAAACTGGTTAGAAACAATGCATGATTGTAACTATGCTAGATACCTAATGCAACACATGCAATAATGCAACTAAATAGGCTCGGCTATCTAAGATGGCATATGAATGCAACATCTCGATAACATGCTTTGAAACACGTATTCAAATAAGTATTGAAATACGATGCAGTTTGAATGATGCGTCAAGCCCGGTGTATGCAATACAAATGAATGGATGCAAACATGCAAAGCATAAGGTATGCTAATCAAAACGTGCCCTGAAACTAACCATCGTAAGTGGTTAAGTAAAAGGGAGAAAGAAGTGGGGTTGGAAGACATGCACACACACGCACGCTTATTACAACATTGCACCCTCTCAAAGGGGGGTCTGAATAAATTAGCTAAGCTACACTAAGCTAAGCTAATTATTACAAGCCAACTAATTAACTAACTTAGCTAATTAATTACAACACATTGAAATTGGATAACAAGTTACACAAACTAATTAAGTACAATACTTGAATCAAATAATTAACTATAACTAACTAATTAAAGCAAGTAAAGTGGCCTCGCGGGTGAGGGAGATATGCATGCTCGGTTGGCGTCCTCCCGAAAATCCATTACCTTACCTTCGGCTGCCTCTGTTTGCACTTGCCTTGATCTTTGAACATTGAACCAACCTCTAGACTGTTTCTGCTCTAAAACAGGATAATTTCTGCAAAAAAATGGACTGGTGGCCGGTCGGCCACAAAAAGTGGCTGCTGGGCACCTTAACTGGCTGGTCGGCCACCTGCTTTTCGAAAATGCTGTTTTTGCTGCAACAGAGAACAACAGAGGCAAAGTAAGGCATTTTGCAGGAAATGTATGCACTGCCACTCTCCTCATCATTTCTCAAGCTCAAAGGAGTGTGGCGCTTGGTTCTCAAGCCACCAATCAAGCATCTCAATGAATGATGGCCAAAGGACCGAGCTTGTACAAGGTCGATGAATGCATAAATAGACTCAAATGGAGCCTCCACCCTATCAGGCATGATCAAGGGTGTCGGCGACCAAGAAACGTGACACGTTTCATCACTTTGAGTATGAAACATCCCACATTTCTTGTGTTTGGATTAACGTCTGATCCAAACACATGCAATGCAACCTAAATGCCCATCTTGCACAAGTTTTACTTTGCTCAATTCTTATTTACACATTTTACATTATCGATTAATCTTTTAACCGATTAAGTCCAATGTGAAAGTCCTCTAACGAGAGAGGGGTCAACCAAAGGATGGTTTAAGACATGAGAGAGTTCATGCCTTTGGCTAGGAGGAACCCTCAAAAGAGAGTTAAAGCCATTAAGCATAAACTTTATCTCAAGCTTAAACACAAACATAAGGCCAACCAACCCTCAAAACAAATCAAAAGTGAAGAAATAAGGGAGATGGCAGATATTTTAGTGCTAAAGTGGCATGAAAAACAATACAACAACATGCAAACAACACATGCACAACATGTTAAAGGCCAAAAGCATCGAAACTAGTGAAGGACACAACACTAGAGGCATGCAATACAATGCTCAAAAGGGACCAACAGTCCAAAATAGTCCTAAAACACCCTAAATAGAGTTCTAAAACATGTTTGAAATAAGCTAAGAATAGCTATGTTAAGAGGCCAAAACAATAGCACATGCTAGGAAATTTAGCACAATTGCACTACAAGCATATAAAGCAAAGCTCACGTGATCAAACCAACTCAAAATAGAGCTTAATCATGCCAAATCAGTGACCTAAACATGTTGAAACTTAGGCACAAAAGGCAAGAAAAATATGCTCACATGTTGGCTCACAAACAAGACACAAAGCACAACTCTCAAAAACAATGAAAGAGTGGGATATGTGAGAGTGTGATAGTAATATATGCTCTAAAATTACATGCAAAATGATGCTATATCATGCAAACATCACAAGCAAAGCATACTAGAGGCCCTAAAACTCAAAGCTAGTAAAGGCCATTTACACTATAGCTATACAAAGCAAAGCACATATGACCAAGACCACCCAAAATAGAGCTAAAGTATGCTAAATCAGTAGCAAAAATGTGTTGGAGTTGAGCTAACAGAAGCTAGAATGATAGGCTAACTCATTAGGCATGTTAGGCTAGTGAGCAAAATTACACTACAAGTGTAAGAAGCAAACAAGAGGTGCTCCAACCAGCCAAAAATAAAGTTATAGCATGTTAAAATAAGGCCAAAAACATGCTTGAACTAGGCTACAAAAAGGTAGAAAAGCATGCTCAAATACTAGGCCATCTACACATGTAAACAAGATATGAGGAAGGGGGACCACCCCCTCCTATTTTGGTCCTCAAAACCAACTTTCTACCACTGAAATTCCTCTGGAATTCAGTGGTTAAAAGGCCAAGAAAAAGGGGTTTCAAAAGCTTTGAAAGAAGGCTCAAAAAGCTTTACAAGCCAAGGAGCAAATGGGGGAACCACCACCCCTAACCAAACAAGACTCAAACCACTATTTTAGAACCTTAAAAGACAGAGTTTTTAGAGGTTAGAACCAGCCTCAAAATAGTGTAAAAAGATGGCCAAGCACTTAACCAAAACAAAGCTTAAAAGGGACAAGTTCTTACCCTTGAAGCACAACAACAAAACAGTAAGAATTCTAAGCTAAAACCAAGCTTTAGACCTCAAATAAGACCTTCAAGGACCTCAGCTCCAGGATGAAGGTATTTGGTGAAGATGTTGTATGCAAAAATGTAGAGAAAACTCACTTTCAAGGCTAAAATAGGGAAAGAGAGAGAGCGAGAGAGAGAGAGAGAGAGTTTTAGAGAGAGAGGGGAAATTTTTGCTCTTCAATTTTTGAATCCCCAAAATGGGGAAGGGACCTCCCTTTATATAGGAATACAAGCAAAAAGCTTGCTTCCATCCGTCCATACACGTGTATGGAGGATGTATTTTGTGATCAACAGCTGGCACAACTAGCATATAAAATTTCTAAAAAAAGAGAAAATTGGCCGTCGGCCACTTCAGGTGGCCGACCGGCCACCTCCCCTAGCCGACCGACCACTTCAAGTGGCCCATAAGGAGGAAAAGTGACCGACAAGGCCCTTCACCCTTCCAAGCAAGAGGCACCAAGGTTTGGCCCAAAAACAAGGCCAAAACACAAAGAGTTTAGAGGCGCAGAGACAAGGCGCTCAGCCGAGAACTCCGGCACTTGAAACGAGCACAAACATGCACAATCATCGAGTACGCAACCAATGATGTCAAAGTCTTGAGGTTGGTCAAAAATGGGGTGTCTACAACGAGTTAAAGCCGGGCTGCAAGCTGCAGAAACGGCAACACCTATCTTAGTACAGTCACTGACTATTGCACCACTAGACACAACCCCACTGAAGAGCCCAGGAAGAAGAAGCCCATCAAAAAGGGAAAATCGCCGAGATTCTCACTGACAAAACAGGCAATATTAGGTAGAAAATAGGCACTCTAGATGGTCAGATAAGAAATACACAGAGCCATCTAAGCCGATCAGTAAAATCCTCCTAAAAATACAACATTTGGCTTCCTTCAAATGGCTGACCATGATGGTCGAGCCCCCTGACATGAAATAAGGAGACTTGAAGTGCGATTATCACAAAGACTATAGACACACAACTGACAAATGTCATGCACTGAAGAATCATGTGGAAGATCTGGTTTGAAGTGGCCAACTAACTGAATACATCTAAAAAAAGACTGACCCACTAGGAGTGCTTGCCGTATACCCCTACTCACCTCCACTTGCGATAATCCGTATGATATATTGCTTACTCCCCCTGAACAAGGTGAATACGATCCAATTACAACGATCTTACCAACCCATTTTTGAGCCTCATAGTCATCCAAATCGAATGAAATTAGTTTCTCCAACACCAATCTTGAAGGGGTTGTTATGCCTCATGCCGACGCCCTTGTGATCGAGTTGCGAATAAATAAGTTCATTGTCCAGCGTATCCTGGTTGACCAAGAGAGCACCTCCGAGATAATCTACTATAACATATTTCTAAAACTCGCCTTTAAGGATCCGGATCTGATGCCAGCCGACTTCTTCCTTTTTGGTTTCAATGCCAACTCGGAGTACCCCCTAGGCAAGATTGTGTTACTAGTGTAGGCAGGCACAAGGACATTGCAGGTTGAGTTCTTGGTCGTCAAACTCCCATCACCATACAATATGATCATGGGCCGAACATGGCTCACTCAATGCAAGCCATACTGAGCACCTACCACCAACTCCTTTGATAGCCAACTCAATTTGGCATTATGCAAATCCGCGAATCACAAAAATTGGAAAAGGATTACTATCTCATCACCACCGAGAAGAGGCCAAAGGCATTAGAAGTGAATTCTATCGAAATTTTGAATTAGGAGTGTTTAGAGGATGTTGGGAAACTTTTGACTGAGAAGGTAACAGAGGATCTGGACCAGGTGCTAATCAACAACGATCCTGAAATTTTCTTTTTAATCGGCACCATCCTTAATACCGATAAGCGGCAAGAATTGGTTTCCTTCCTTCTCAACAGTATCGATGTGTTTGCTTGGTCAGCTCACAACATGCCAGGGGTAGACCTTGACATAATTATGCATAGCCTGAATGTCGATCCCAAATTTAAACCTGTCATACAACAAAGTCATCGTTCAGCCGCCGAGCATGCTGCGGCCGTAATTGATGAAGTTGACAAACTATTAGACACTAGTGCAATTCGTGAAGTCACATACCCTACGTAGCTACCCAACACCGTCATGGTAAAGAAGAAGAAAGGGTCGTGGTGTGTTTGCGTAAACTTTACGGATCTTAACAAGGCCTGCCCCAAGGATTGTTTTCCTTTACCCAAAATTGATCAACTTTTGGATGCAACTACCTAACATTAGCGCATGAGCTTCTTAGATGCTTACAGGGATTATCACCAAATTGCCATGGATCCAGCTGACTAAGATAAAACAACATTCCTCACTCTAAGGGGAACCTACTGTTACAAGGTTATGTTCTTTGGACTAAAAAATACCGAGGCAACATATCAAAGACCGGTCACTGCCATGTTCAAAGATCAAATCGGCGGAACCATAGAAGTCTACATCAATGACATGGTGATAAAATCCACATGATTGTAACTATGCTAGATACCTAATGCAACACATGCAATAATACAACTAAATAGGCTCGGCTATCTAAGATAGCATATGAATGCAACATCTTGATAACATGCTTTGAAACACGTATTCAAATAAGTATTGAAATACGATACAGTTTGAATGATGCGCCGAGCTCGGTGTATGCAATACAAATGAATGATGCAAACATGCAAAGCATAAGGTATGCTAATCAAAACGTGTCATGAAACTGACCATCGTAAGCGGTTAAGTAAAAGGGAGAAAGAAGTGGAGTTGGAAGACATGCACACACACGCACGCTTATTACAACATTGCGCCCTCTCAAATGGGGGTCTGAATAAATCAGCTAAGCTACATTAAGCTAAGCTAATTATTACAAACCAACTAATTAACTAACTTAGCTAATTAATTACAACACATTGAAATTGGATAACTAGTTACACAAACTAATTAAGTACAATACTCGAATCAAATAATTAGCTATAACTAACTAATTAAAGCAAGTAAAGTGGCCTCGCGGGCGAGAGAGATATGCATGCTCGGTTGGCGTCCTCTCGAAAATCCATTGCCTTACCTTCGGCTGCCTCTGTTTGCACTTGCCTTGATCTCTGAACATTAAACCTACCTCTAGACTGTTTCTACTCCAAAACAGGATAATTTCTGCAAAAAAATGGACTGGTGGCCGGTCGGCCACAAAAAGTGGCTACCGGCCACCTTAACTGGCTGGTCGGCCACCTGCTTTTCGAAAATGCTATTTTTGCTGCAACAGAGAACAACAGAGGCAAAGCAAGGCATTTTGCAGGAAATGTATGCACTGCCACTCTCCTCATCATTTCTCAAGCTCAAAAGAGTGTGGCGCTTGGTTCTCAAGCCACCAATCAAGCATCTCAATGAATGATGGCCAAAGGACCGAGCTTGTACAAGGTCGATGAATGCATAAATAGACTCAAATGGAGCCTCCACCATATCATGCATGATCAAGGGTGTCGGCGACCAAGAAACGTGACACGTTTCATCACTTTGAGTATGAAACGTCCCACATTTCTTGTGTTTAGATTAACGTCTAATCCAAACACATGCAATGCAACCTAAATGCTCATCTTGCACAAGTTTTACTTTGCTCAATTTTTAGTTACACATTTTACATTATCGATTAATCTTTTAACCGATTAAGTCCAATGTGAAAGTCCTCTAACGAGAGAGGGGTCAACCAAAGGATGGTTTAAGACATGAGAGAGTTCATGCCTTTGGCTAAGAGGAACCCTCAAAAGAGAGTTAAAGCCATTGAGCATAAACTCTATCTCAAGCTTAAACACAAACATCAGGCCAACCAACCCTCAAAACAAATCAAAAGTGAAGAAATGAGGGAGATGGCAGATATTTCAATGCTAAAGTGGCATGAAAAACAATACAACAACATCCAAACAACACATGCACAACATGTTAAAGGCCAAAAGCATCGAAACTAGTGAAGGACACAACACTAGAGGCATGCAATACAATGCTCAAAAGGGACCAACAGTCCAAAATAGTCCTAAAACAGTCCTAAAACACCCTAATTAGAGTTCTAAAACATGCTTGAAATAAGCTAAGAATAGCTATATTAAGAGGCCAAAACAATAGCACATGCTAGGAAATTTAGTATAATTGCACTACAAGCATATAAAGCAAAGCTCATGTGATCAAACCAACTCAAAACAGAGCTTAATCATGCCAAATCAGTGACCTAAACATGCTGAAACTTAGGCACAAAAGGCAAGAAAAACATGCTCACATGTTGGCTCACAAACAAGACACAAAGCACAACTCTCAAAAACAATGAAAGAGTGGGATATGTGAGAGTGTGATAGTAATATATGCTCTAAAATTACATGCAAAATGATGTTATATCATGCAAACATCACAAGCAAAGCATACTAGAGGCCCTAAAACTCAAAGCTAGTAAAGGCAATTTACACTATAGCTATACAAAGCAAAGCACATATGACCAAGACCACCCAAAATAGAGCTAAAGTATGCTAAACAGTAGCAAAAATGTGCTGGAGTTGAGCTAACACAAGCTAGAATGATAGGCTAACTCATTAGGCATGTTAGGCTAGTGAGCAAAATTACACTACAAGTGTAAGAAGCAAACAAGAGGTGCTCCAACCAGCAAAAATAGAGTTATAACATGTTAAAATAAGGCCAAAAACAGCTTGAACTAGGCTACAAAAAGGTAGAAAAGCATGCTCAAATACTAGGCCATCTACACATGTAAACAAGATATGAGGAAAGGGGACCACCCCCTCCTATTTTGGTCCTCAAAACCAACTTTCTACCACTGAAATTCCCCTGGAATTCAGTGTTTAAAAGGCCAAGAAAATAGGGTTTGAAAAGCTTTGAAAGAAGGCTCAAAAAGCTTTACAAGCCAAGGAGCAAATGGGGGAACCACCACCCCTAACCAAACAAGACTCAAACCACTATTTTAGAACCTTAAAAGACAGAGTTTTTAGAGGTTAGAACCAGCCTCAAAATAATGTAAAAAGATGGCCAAGCACTTAACCAAAACAAAGCTTAAAAGGGACAAGTTCTTACCCTTGAAGCACAACAACAAAATAGTAAGAATTCTAAGCTAAAACCAAGCTTTAGACCTCAAATAGGACCTTCAAGGACCTCAGCTCCAAGATGAAGGTATTTGGTGAAGAGGTTGTATGCAAAAATGTAGAGAAAACTCACTTTCAAGGCTAAAATAGGGAGAGAGAGAGAGAGAGCGAGAGAAGAGAGAGAGAGAGAGAGAGAGAGAGAGAGAGAGAGAGAGTTTTAGAGAGAGGGGAAATTTTTGCTCTTCAATTTCTGAATCCCCAAAATGAGGGAGGGACCTCCATTTATATAGGAATACAAGCAAAAAGCTTGCTTCCTGTATGGAGGATGCATTTTGGATCAACAGCTGGCACAACTAGCACATAAAATATTTGAAAAAAGAGAAAATTGGCCGTCGGCCACTCACCTCCCCTAGCCGACCGACCACTTCAAGTGGCCTATAAGGAGGAAAATTGACCGACAATAGCCAAAAGTGGCCGACAAGGCCCTTCTCCTTTTCAGGCAAGAGGCACCAAGGTTTGGCCCAAAAACAAGGCCAACACACAAAGAGTTTAGAGGCCCAGAGACAAGGCGCTCAGCCGAGAACTCAGGCACTCGAAAAGAGCACAAACATGCACAATCATCGAGTACGTAACCGATGACGTCAAAGTCTTGAGGTTGGTCAAAAATGGGGTGTCTACAACGAGTTAAAGCCGGGCTGCAAGCTACAGAAACGACAACACCTATCTTAGTACAGTCACTGACTATTGCACCACTAGACAAAACCCCACTGAAGAGCCCAGGAAGAAGAAGCCTATCAAAAAGGGAAAATCGCCGAGATTCTCACTGACAAAACGGGCAATATTAGGTAGAAAATAGGCACTCTAGATGGTCAGATAAGAAATACACAGAGCCATCTAAGCTGATCAGTAAAATCCTCCTAAAAATACAACATTTGGCTTCCTTCAAATGGCTGACCATGATGGTTGAGCCCCTTGACATGAAATAAGGAGACTTGAAGTGTGATTATCACAAAGACTATAGACACACAACCGACAAATGTCATGCACTGAAGAATCATGTGGAAGATCTGGTTCGAAGTGGCCAACTAACTGAACACATCTAAAAAAAGACTGACCCACTAGGAGTGCTTGCCGTACACCTCGACTCACCTCCACTTGAGATAATCCGTATGATATATTGCTTACTCCCGCTGAACAAGGTGAATACGATCCCATTACAACGATCTTACCAACCCATTTTTGAGCCTCATAGTCATCCAAACAGTAGCTATTGTCGAATGAAATTAGTTTCTCCAACACCAATCTTGAAGGGGTTGTTATGCCTCATGCCGACGCCCTTGTGATCGAGTTGTGAATAAATAAGTTCACTGTCGAGCGTATCCTGGTTGACCAAGAGAGTACCTCTGAGATAATGTACTATAACATATTTATAAAACTCGACTTTAAGGACCCGGATCTCATGCCAGCCGACTTCTTCCTTTTTGGTTTCAATGCCAACTCGGAGTACCCCTGGGCAAGATTGTGTTACTAGTGTAGGCAGGCACCAAGACATTGCAGGTTGAGTTCCTGGTCGTCAAACTCCCATCACCATACAATATGATCATGGGCCGAACATGGCTCACTCAATGTAAGCCATACTGAGCATCTACCATCAGCTCCTTTGATAGCCAACTCAATTTGGCATTATGCAAATCCGCGAATCATAAAAATTGGCAAAGGATTACTATCTCATCACCGCCGAGAAGAGGCCAAAGGCATTAGAAGTGAATTCTATCGAAATTTTGAATCAGGAGTGTTTAGAGGATGTTGGGAAACTTTTGACTGAGAAGGTAACAGAGGATCTGAACCAGGTGCTAATCAACAACGATATTGAAATTTTCTTTTTAATCGGCACCATCCTTAATACCGATAAGCGGCAAGAATTGGTTTCCTTCCTCCTCGACAGTATCGATGTGTTTTCTTGGTCAGCTCAAAACATGCCAGGGGTAGACCTTGACATAATTATGCATAGCCTGAATGTTGATCCCAAATTTAAACCTGTCATACAACAAAGTCGTCGTTCAGCCGCCGAGCATGCCGCGGCCGTAATTGATGAAGTTGACAAACTATTAGACACTGGTGCAATTCGTGAAGTCACATACCCTACGTAGCTACCCAACACCATCATGGTAAAGAAGAAGAAAGGGTCGTGGCGTGTTTGCGTAAACTTTACGGATCTCAACAAGGCCTACCCCAAGGATTGTTTTCCTTTACCCAAAATTGATAAACTTTTGGATGCAACTACCTAACATTAGCGCATGAGCTTCTTAGATGCTTACAGGGGTTATCACCAAATTGCCATGAATCCAGCTGACTAAGATAAAACAGCATTCCTCACTCTAAGGGGAACCTACTGTTACAAGGTTATGTTCTTTGGACTAAAAAATACCGAGGCAACATATCAAAGACCGGTCACTGCCATGTTCAAAGATCAAATCGGCGGAACCATAGAAGTCTACATCAATGACATGGTGATAAAATCCAGGAAACATAAGGCACACTTAGCCGATCTTGTAACCACATTTGATATCCTCCAGAAATACAAAATGAAGCCCAACGCCTCAAAATGTGCATTCGACATCAGATTAGGAAAATTTCTCTGCTACATTGTCAATCATCGCGGAATTGAAGCTAACCCAAATCAAATTAAGGCCATCATGGAGCTCAGTTCACTAGGTTTGGTCAAAGAAGTTCAGAAGCTAATGGAAATGGTCGCAGCATTGAACAGATTTATCAGTCGATCCTCAGATCGGTATAGGCCATTCTTGCACACACTTCAGCGGGGCAAACTATTTAAATGGACTCCTAAATGCCAAGTTGCTCTAGAAGAGTTGAAAGCCTATCTCAGCTCCATTCCAGTTCTGGCTACCCCAGCACCAAGTGACGTACTTGTCTTATATCTGGCCGTATTTGATCGGGCAGTAAGCGCTATCTTGCTTAAGGAGGAACTCGGCGAGCAAAAATCTATCTTTTATGTTAGCAAGGTGATGGTGGACGCCGAAACCCAATATCTACCTCTGGAAAAGTTGATCCTAGCCCTTGTCGTGGCCACCAGAAAACAGATACATTACTTTCAGGTATGTACCACTAAAGTTCTAATGGATCACCCCTTCCGTTCAATCCTACACAAAGTAGAATCTTCGGAGCGAGTTTCCAAATGGGTGTTGGAACTCAGTTAATATGACCTCCAGTTTTCACCAAGGATAGCTATTAAGGGAAAGGTCTTGGCTAATTTTGTTACCGAATTTACTACATCACAAACCGAGCTAAATTAGGATCAACCAGCTTCCTAATCACAACCACAATGGAGAATGTATGTTGGCAACATCTGGCAGTTATATTGCAATGGAGCTTCTAACCAATGCGGCAGTGGGGCAAGAGTAGTTATTATGACCCCGAACGGAGCAATAGTAGCACAATCGGTTAAACTTCGATTCAATGCCTCGAATAACGAGGTCGAATATGAAGCCCTGCTAGTCGGCCTTAGAAACTCACTTCAAATGGGAGCTAAACGACTACAAGTCTTTTGTGACTCGAAATTGTTCATAAACCAGCTGAAGAATGAGTATGCTGCTAAGAATCACTACATGGCGACCTACTTAAGGATAGTCAACTCCTTGCTTATGAAGTATGATAGCCACGAACTTAACCAGATTACTCGTGATCAGAATACACACGTCGATGCCCTTGCCTGCTTAGCATCGGTGGCAAACTCAAAAGTTAAGCGCACTATTGAAACGGGTTTCATTCGGAGCTAAGTATCAGTATTTCCGAATCCCCTGTTATAAACACCATTCAACGAGGAAAGAGTTGGATAGATCTCATTACTGCATTCCGTACTTCGGATCGATTACCGGAAGATAAGAAGGAAGCCCACAAGTTGCAAAATAAGGCATTGTGACATTACTCCTTAGGGAAAACTTTATTAAAAAATCTCTTTCTAGACCATATTTGGAATGTGTCCATCTAGACTTTTTTGGCTGAGATTCATGAAGGTAGTTGTGGTGCTCACCTAGGAAGAAGGTCATTGGCTCATCGAGCCATCACACAAAGGTATTGGTGGCCAACCATGCGTACTGACACTGAGGACTACGTTAAGAAATGCGAACAATTCTAAAAGTTCTCTTCACTAACACATTTGTCCGCAGAAGAACTGAACTCCATGACCAGTCCTTAGTCTTTTACTCAATGGTGCTTAGACATAATAGGGCCACTACCGAAAGCACAAGGCAATAAGTGGTTTCTAATCGTTACTACCGATTATTTCAAAAAGTGGAGTGAAGCAGAACCATTGGCACATATACGAAATGCGACTGTCAAACGATTTGTTTGGAATAATATAATAACTCGATTCGGCATACCCAGGGCACTTATTTCTAATAACGGTAATTAGTTTAACTGCCGCATCTACCGAGAGTTGTGCGACATGTATGGCATTCGGCCCTATTTTTCTTCACCAGCTTACCCGTAAAGTAACGAACAGGAAAATGCTTCCAACAAAGTAGTCCTAGATGGCATCAAGAAGAGTTTGGAAAAAGCCAAGGAAAAATGGGTTGCGGAGTTGCTGAGTATATTATGGGGCCATCACACCACGTCGAGATGTCCCACGAGGAAAACCGCATTTGCCCTGTGTTTTGGCAATGAAACTATCATCCCTCTAGAGATTAGCCTACCAACCCTTTGATCTCGGGGCTTTGACATAGGCCAGAATAATATGATGTTGGCCCTGGATATGGACTTACTTGAAGAAAGCTAAGATCAGGCCCTTATGACTATTGCACAATATCAACAACAACTTGCCAAATCATATAATCGACAAGTGCATCTGTGCCGGTATACTCTTGGATAGTTGGTCCTCAAAAAAGTGCTCCTTACTGCTAAGAATCATGCGCATAGCAAACTTGGCCCTAATTAGGACAGCCCATACCAGATCGATTCCATTGCCGGGGCAAGATCATATTGACTCTCGGACATGAACGACCAAAAGTTACCTCGGCCTTGGAATTCCACTCATATTCACTAATTCTATCATTGGTATCAATGGTTATTTTGCTCAACTTTTGTGTATATTACAGAATCAATGACACAAAATGTTAATTTGCTTACTTATTTAATTCTGATTGCCTTAACTCTTATTCAAAAATGCTAGCAGCTAAGCATACAAATTCGAAGCGCTTTTCGTGCTTGGCGCAAAGCTCCATTATCTAAGCCTCCAAATTTAGAGCGCTCTTTGTACACAAAGTGTCCTCAAAAAAGCCTCCGACTTTTGAGTATCATGTAAAGCATTATCTACCAGCAGGATATGGAGACATAAAACAATTGGCAAAGTTAAACAAATGAAATAAACACTTTTATTGATTAAAGTTATGACACTAATCTTACATTTCAAGAACATTTTTTTATCCTAAGGTTGATTAGCATCCTAATTACATTAAAACAATCAAACTATTTACTACGTCGACTAGCTCTACTCAGGGTTCGCGGCCTCTTCTTCTTCATCATTCATTTTTTCAGCATCATAGGCTTCAAACGGCACCGTATAGCTCTGATATAGTGGCAAGGCAAAGTCTACACCGGCCGTTTGCAGAGCCTTTATCCACCTGTGCTTGAATCCCTAATTTTCGTATCAGCAGATGTCGTCAACCAATTGTTCCCTTGTTCTATCGATACTAATCTTCCTCCCTTCAAAGAAGCCCTTGTTGTAAGCTCGGCTCTTGATTGACTCCCTAAGAAAGATGCTAGCTGTATCTTAATCGGCTATTACTCTGTCCATAAGGCATTGGGCTACTTTGTTTGTGGACTCCGTCGTCCCTACCGACTTTAGTTTAGCCATCTTCGCCTTCCGAGCCTCATTCTTGGCCCACTTTTTAGCCTCTCTCAGTCGGCACTCCAAGTTTCGAATTCGGCCGTCTTCATGTTCAATTTCTTTTGGAGCGACGCGAAGGTGCATACCGACTTCATATGCATTGTACAATCCTTTGACGGCACCATGGATTCCTTCCTTGAAAACCTCATAGTCTCCTCTGTTGGTCATCGATTGCTACACTTCAAGGGAAAAGATCTGCCGAGCGAACTTAACTGCCACATTTGGATCTTGGATAATTGAGTCGGCTTCAGTTATGGCTTTGTTCCCAATAAAAATGGAAAAACTCAACGGATGTAGCGGTCTACTCGGCTTATTTCGCACTGAGCCATAGGCACCAGCCGTTCTGCTATCCTTTCTCCTTTGGGTCCCACCTCTGAAAGACCTGTTTCATTCATCCCTCGTAGGCGATCTACTGGGTCGCTTGGGTGGTCAATGCCTATTCAGCTCCTCTGATTCACCAGTGTTTCTGCGCACAGAATCGTTTGGTGCATGATGGCTCATCTCTGCATCTAACTCCACCAATGTCTTCCCCTCCCCTCTACTGTTGAAAAATAATCTACTTGACATACACGCACTATTAAGCTTCGTTGGAGGTGAGTCTCCCTGCTATGTTTTGTTTTTCACCAGTTAAGGTACCTCTTCCTACCGACGAGCACATGAAGTGAGGTTTCCTGGTTGGATGAACAAACTGTCACTTCGAAATAGACATCCTTCTCCAGCAAGTATACTAATTATATGAGGATGTGTTTTCAATAAACAGCTTTAAATAACCCACAAAGGTGCCACTCTCCATACTGCTTAAACAAACCCACATGTCTGTTGTCCCTTTAATCATCAGGGAACGCGCTGCCGATCACTTTCCACTGGTTCAGGGCACACATTAAAATATAATGTAAATCTATTTGGCTCAAACATTTCCCCGCTTGTAACTCGGCAGGACGCCTTGCACCGATTTCACCTATCTTCATTCGCAATCGGGGCAAGGGCAGGGTCAGGGGCAGATATATGAATCCATTCGGCGTAAATGTTGCCCCGGTTGTAACTCGGCAGGACGCCTTGCACCGATTTGACCTGTCTTCATTCCCAACCGGGGCAAGGGCAGGGGCAGATATATGAATCCATTCGACGTAAATGTTACCCCGCTGGTAACTTGGCAGGGCACCTTTTGTTGATTTTACCTGTCTTCGTTTCCAACCGGGACAGAGGCAAATATATGAATCTATTCGGCGTAAACGTTACCCCACTCATAACTCGATAGGACACCTTGCGCCCACTTCATCTGCCCTCATTTCCAACTGGGGCAGAGGCAGATACATGAATCTATTCCACGCGAAATATACCTCACCTTTTGGAAGTATGACTATGGTACACATATTCGGTGCACAAAGCTCATGCACAATTATATGGTTTAAGTTAGTTTACAGTCGTATTATCAGGCGGTGCTCAATAGTCAGCTGATTAAATGTGCACACAAAATAACATTTATTCCGATTAAGCGAATCGATATAGCAACAATTGAAGTACAATGGCATAGAAAGCAATTATGATGCACAATTGAATGTTTTCATTTATAAACTAACTTAATACATACGTTAGTCACTTTACACATGAAAACGTTCCTAATATATCAATTCTAAAAACAACAAAACAAAATAAAACAAACAAAAAGACTATTACAACCAAAACCTAGTCTAAAAGACATTCGACGTCGGATATGCTCCTCATCCGACTCCAGTGGCTCCACCTCTTCTTGCTCGAACGAAATCAGCACATCCAGCGTCATTTGGGCAGCGGACAGTGCCTTGAGCCAACCATGTTTGAAGCCTCGATTTTCAAACTTCAGCTCCTCGTCGGCATACTTCTCCATGGCCAACGATTCTCCATCTCCAAACACTTTGTCCATCGCCAATTGTGCCTCTTCTATCGCTGTCTTTGCAGCTAGAAGTTCGGCTCTGAGCTTTTCTAGATTAGCCTTCACTTCTTTCAAAGCGACATCTAAAAGATTGGTCATTTCTTCGGCGATGTGGTGAAACAAGTCGACATGGTTTATCTTTTCCTTTTCAACATCGGCCCTCTGGCACTCTTCATCGGCCTGTTTCACTTCAGCCTCAACTTTCTGCGTTGCTATGGCCAATTCGACAGCTGCCAACTTTGCTTTACTTTGCTCGGCTGACACTTCACATTTTAGTTGGTTAATCATCTCGACAACGTCATAATAGCGACAACCAATCTCCGTGATCTGCTCGGCTGCCTGCAAAATAGAATGCTTATATTAAGAACAAATAAATAAATAATTTGACTTGTAGGTTTGTTGAATTCAAACTCGCCAAAATAGTCGATTATGCAGCCATAACAATTGAAATAACATCTGGCTAGACGCAGAACGTTGCCTTGTCCAAAGGTAGTGCGATAGCTGTCACAACCCAAACTTGCCCCTATAGGTTTAGCGTCCTAACCGGCCAGTAATCCTAAGATTACCAAAGGCCATTGAGACAGATTAGCAAAATAAGCGACTAGTGGAAGCAAATAGCAAAACACAATGTCCATAGAGCTGTGCAGATTTATATAGGACAAAAAATTTAAACCTGATATTTACATAACAAATGACATCATTTACGTGTCACCACAAATAAAGATAAACAAAAAGGGATTTACCCCAAATACAGAGTAACCAAAAAGTCGTTCAAACAAAACCGAAGAAATTAAACTTAAAACTTGATCATGAAACGTTGACCACAAGTCTTGATCACAAAACATTTCCGAAACCATTTCGGGACGCTCATAGGTTGGCTGATAGAACAAATCTAGACTGGAAGTCTCAAGCCTGGTCACGCGCCTGATCATCTACATACATAATATAAATAATAAGTTGGAGCCCAGTGAATAACAATAGAGTAAAGGTTTTGATGAATGATATCCATTACAAAATTCAGAACAAAAACAGATTCATATTGATATTTAGATTTGTAAACAATCATATGTGATACATCCATTAGCTCACAGATCAGAGTGGTCATAAAGACCCACATGCAAATCAGATAGTTGATTATGCATAATCAGTTCCATGAATGGAACCCACATAAAATCCTGGTACCATGTAATAGATAACAGATATCAAATACAGATGTTAAGGATGCCACAAATAAATTTCAAAAATTAGACAATCATTCATTCTAATTCGAAAATAACATTTCAGAAACAGAGTTTAACGTATAATCAGAAAATACATATAAGCAAACATATCTTTATGAAGTTGTTACTCACAGATAGCTCCAAAGACAGATCAGACGGACAGTTGCGCGTGAGCTACATAGACACATAACAAATACGCATTGAAACACATGTTCCGTAGATACTTAACTTATTACATTTCTTTCCTTAGTCCTTAGAGATTCCCAATGCTTTCCGGAGGTTGTAGTTGAAGAGGCATTCTATCTTGTACACCCCCTGATTGGCCGGTCTGGACATGTCCACTGCTTTGAACCACATCGGGTTTTTCAAAGTATCGTAAAAGACCCCTGACAGCATCCTCTCTCTTCAATGTATGTGGTTTGACATAGCCATTCATATGGAATATCGAGCACCCGCATTGGAAGTGGAATATCTTCCTGCGTTGGGCCTTCTTCTTGGCATTACAATGCCTCTTCTTGATTGGTTCTGGCGAACAGGGGCTCGTCGACTATATAGAATTCTGCGTTTCGGATCGTCCACGCTTTGAGCCAGGCGTGTTCATGTTTTTCCAAAAACTCTTTGTAACTAGAGTCCGCTCCGGGTTGCATAATATAATACTTGGAATCCCGCCCTTTATTTTCTTCGGAAGGGCATATTTACAGTTTGTTGTGCTCCAATAAACTCGCGCCAATGTTTCAAAAATTGTGGGGCCACATCATCGATTATGTTGTAGAAAGCGTCGTCCTTGTGGTCCCTCAGATTGATGTAGCCAGAATAATAATTATGTGGTCCCAAAGACCGAGCCCAACATGTTTTCCCAATTCTAGATGGGCCTTCAATTATAATGCTCTTGGGCCTGTGCGGTCTTTGGGCTTCATCTCTTATATTGTTTGCAACCCATTGCTGTATGCATGTTGGAACGATCCATACTGTGTCTGTAAATGGATGAACATGCGACAATGGTGGATTAATTGAAATCCGGTCATAATTGGATGACAATTTGTCATAATTTAACCAGAAACATTTTGGATCGCCATTTCGTACCAGTGCTAGTGCTTCGTCCTTGGTGCCGGCGGCAAGTGCATCGCGATATATATTTTCTTTGTTACTCTGGTTAGCGCAGCGGCTCCTCTCACGGAATTCACCCCACTCCGTGTAATCCCCGTGTTTGGAGATGTATTCCAGCACATTCTGTTGGTTATAGGCCCCCTATACATTCGGATGGAAATGGTGACTAGTTCGATCATGAGTAACGTCGAAGAACCGTTCATTCTGCGTCTGAAAACGGTATGGAAATTGGACAAGGGCATAGAGATGTGGTTGTCCGTCCTCGTGTAATTCATGTGCAACCCTCACATAATTTGGTGGCCTGGTTGTGAACAGCGCTCTAATTTTCTCTAACAGTCGCTCTTTAGGTATAGAACATTGGGCATATGTGAGGAAGATGTTCTTGCTTTGAACTCTAAAATGACGTCGCATTGATGCCATAACTCACTCTCTATGACGTCACTTACTCTCTCGGATGATGCAAGTCACTCCCTGAAAAACTTTACTGGTGGAAGAGAGTTAGGGAGTGAGTTATATAGGTGCCCAGGAGCGTCCCACTAATATTACCTGCGACGCTCCCCCCCACGCCACGTGTCGTCCCCCGATTGGTGCTCCCCTCCGCAATTCGCAACGTGTTGTCGCCTAGGGGTTCCGCTCCGTGCCCAGATCTGCGGCCAGGATTAAAAATCTAAAAAGGCAAGCGCCGCTCCCAGATCTGCGGCCAGGATTAAACATCTAAAAAGGCAAGCGCGGGCAGGAAATTATATAAGCCAAAATAATTGGGGGAGTTTGAATTATTTTGCAAATGGATCGCGGAGATCCAGGCCAATTTCGGCGGTTGAATCTACCGCAATCCCTTTCTCAGATACTACGTGTCTTAAAAATTTTACTTCTTTTAACCGGAACTCACATTTACTTGCCTTGGCATACAGTTGGTTATCTCTAAGGACTTGAAGAATAATCCTCAAATCTTGTTCATGCTCCACCTCGAACCTTGAATTTATTAAAATATCGTCAATGAACACTACTACAAACTGGTTGAGGTATGGTGTAAAGATCTTGTTCGTTAGACTCATGAATATTGTTGGTGCATTGGTTAGTCCGAAGAGCATTACTAGAAACTCGTAGTGACTGTACTTAGTCCAAAATGCAATCTTTAGTATATCATTGTCCTTGACTTGTAGTTGATGGTAACCTGACCTGAGATTAATTTTCGAATAAAACTATGAACGCCTAAGTTGATCAAAAGGGTCATCAATTCTTGGAAGCGCATACCAGTTCTTGATCGTGACTCGATTAGGTTGATGATAATCGATGCATAACCTTAACATCACATCCTTCTTCTTGGCAAATAGAACAGGTCCTCTCCACGGCGAGGTACTTGGTTTAATAAATCCTTTTTCGAGCAATTCTTGTAGTTTGTCTTTAATTCCCATAGTTCCACAGGTGCCATATGATAAGGGGCCATTGATATTGGTGTGAGACCCCTAACTTTAGTAAACCCTATTAGGTCCCTAAATTTTGAGTTATATAATAAAGCCCTTAGTCCGTTGATTATTCGTAAATTAAACCCTAGAACTGAAAACGCATCACGGGCGAATCCATACAAACCTTAATCGACCCTGGAAGCTTAGAAATCATTTCTAACACTCTAATATTAATTATTTAATTCTCAAATTTTAGATTATTCTCTCTAAAGCTTAACTTCCAATTTTCACAGTTTTCGTTTGGTTATTCACTTTTAAATTCAAAGCAAGATAATACAAATCAAATTGTTTTTCCTAACACTAATTTATTAACTCTACACTTAAAATAGATATTTTAATTGAGCCCAAGCCCTCACATTTTTCTTGAATCACATTTTGACCTCAAACTAGTACCATTACACACACACATATATATACTTGTACCTTTCTTAAATAAATAATTTTGTACTCAAAATATCTTCATATATATAAAATCAACGAAAATCTCCCAAAATTCCTTGCACATGGCCAACCACCCTTGGGAAGAGAAATTAATATAACTTTTTCAAACCATATCCATGAAATTAAGGAAAAAGTTTGCTAGTACACCTCAAAACATGGAACCTTGTCTCCACCTCAAGTTCCATCCTAACTAGAGCCCAAATAGATCATGATTAATAGCATAATTAAGGCCTCTAATCATTCACTATTCCATTAGATTCAAACTAAATCCAAAGCATCCCATTCAATTCCAACCAAAGGGTATTTTGGACCTTTCACACCAATTTTTCTAAAAAAGCAACCCCTTCCTTAGCATTTTACATACAAGAATACACACACACACACACACACACTATATTCGATTGAGAGAAAGAGAGGGAGAAGGGTGAGCTTGGTGGAAGATAGAAGAGGAAGAGAAGTTTGCTAGCAATTCCAACAAGCCTAAAGTATGCCACAACACAACTCTCTCTTATTTTTCCTTCCAAATTCATGCTCTTAGAAGTTTTAAACATTCATTTCAGATGTGTTTTGATGGTATTTTTGTGTTATAAATGAAAGGAGTTGAGCATTGATTCTACCATTCTTGTATTTCTCTTAATCAGTATAAGACTACCTTTTTCCACATCAATCTCTCATAATTTCCAAAGGCACACCTTCACCTTAAATTTCTGAGTTTAATATATATTATTTAGCATGTTTTCATCACAAGAAAAGTGAAAAATTTCCTTTAGTTGCCCACTTTTCTCACCAATCTTCTTATTTTGAGTATTGTGCATGAAAAACCTGTTTTACAACCGAATTTCAAAAATTCTAGAAACATGTATAAAAATCCCCTTGAGCTCATTTTTATCTCAAAACCTTCCTTAAAGAGTTAGATTTCAAGGAAAATTGGTTTCATTACAAAATAGTGAGCGGTTTGTGAGAAAATCCGATTTTCATAACGGTCGACGAATTTGGACAGCGATGGAGTGTTTCTTAAATAACTAAAAATATAGAAAAGCTGTTCCATTTCTGAAAAATGTTCTAAAAACTAGATGAAATTATATACAAACCATAAGAAGGCTAGGTGCAGAAAAAATTGAAATGGTCCTTTTAATTTCAATCTTTAAGTGGTTCTGAATCTGGAAATTATGTTTCGCCTTGGTGATATAGCAGATAAGAGTTTTAGATTTTATCAAAGTAAGATCAAAGTTATTTTTGGAGATCCATGGATAAATATTGAGATTAGAGTGTTGGCCATGAAGGAGATTGATTTGAGGTAATTCAAGTGGTATACAATATGCTTCCTTTAAATCTCTTTGCAAACAGTGTTATTTTAATCACCTTTAATTTAACTCCTCTTGATGATTTTGATAATTTGATAAATTCTATGGAATTATTCATTGTTGACTCTAGTCATTTGATAAACTCTGTGTAGTTATTTTGTGTTCGAAATGTTGATTTGTCTAGCTAAATGACGTGGAAATGCTCCGTACATAAATTTAGTGGACTTTGCCAAAATGCTCTGTACCAATAGCCCGAATAAGCGGTTATGCTTGCGTGAGGGGGGTGAGGCCGATCATTGGTCATGTACTGAGTAAGACCGGGTATTTGGTCCTGGATAAATTATCATATGTCGAGTTGACTTATTTTGTGCAATTTGGTAAATTGCTTGGTATCTCGAATTGAATCATTTGTGTAATTATTGGATCCCTGTGAATTTATTCTTTGTCCGAGTTTTTTTATTCCTGTCTTATTGTATACTTCCCAAATTAATTTATTTTTGAAGTGCGGAGCAATTTAGTGGAGATTGGATTTAAAGTTCTAAAGAAATTATTAGAGTTAGATATTTTGCGGTCACCACTGTATGTTATTATTTTTATTTTTATTTTATTTTTATTTTTTTTGAGATTTGTATAAGATATATTTTGGATACATTTGTGTAATTATTTTGGAGATAAATTTGTATTTTTTTGAGATTATTAATTAGTTAGAATTTTAAATTTGAGGCTGAGTTGATTTATTAATTGCGCAGAAGTTGGAATGTTACAATTGGAACAGTCCCAACTTGTAGCTCTATACTAAAGTCTACTTCTCGGGTTGTTGGTAGTTCTAGTAATTCCTCAGGAAAGACGTCTGCATACTTACGGACTACTCGAAGAAGTTCCATTTTAACCCGTTCTTTCTCAATGAGAATCGAACTTGCCATCCATCCCACAAGTTGATCATATCAACGTGTCTTATGTTTCATTCTGGTTAGGGAATCCCGTCTATCCCCCTTAAACTAGAAACATGTCCCATCGGGCACATAAGCCACTACTTTCTTCTGATTATGGAATCCAGACCCCATTTAAACTTCCTTGCATTCTCTTTGTATCTAGTGGCGTAACGAGCCAACTCCTCAAACTTTGCAGCATATTGTGCCACGATCATGCTGCCTTGTGCTATTCTCGGGGACTCCAAAACTCGTTCCTGCTTGATGGTATTTGGGAAGTATCTTTTCAAGATTAATTCCTTGAATTGCTTGCGAGTCAAAGTTGAAGTGTCGCGATTACTTTTCGTTAATGCCCACCAATGATCTATTTCATCGTCCAACTCGTACACACATCTAGGGTAATATGGTTAGCATGTTCAGTAATTCCCATTGTATCCAATCATTTTCTCAATTCCACTATCCTTGTATTTGGTTTCTTGGTGAAGTTTGGTGGCCTTTGCTTTCTAAATTCAGAGAAAAGATAAGTTCTATTATTCTGCCTATTTTCTCTTATTTGTCCCAATTCTTCCAGAATTTGATGCCCCAAATGGTTAGGGATCTCAACTGCTATAGGTATAGGTCCATTCTCAAGGTGTTGATTTCTTGGCATAGCATTTCTAGCGTGTCATTGCTCAAGTGCTCAAGTGTTGTTGCGTGTTTCCATGTGGTCGTTGGCACGTATATATACAATTCTAAGACATAAGTTGTGTTCTAATTACGGAGGTGAATCCTTAAGAGTAATTGAACTAATCTTTAGGGTGTGTTTATCCTAGGATGTTTGAAACAATAAGATCAAATAGTAGATAACAAATTTAGGGAAACACACAATACAATTTCATATATATAGACAGAACAATAACTACCAGAGTTTGGTTAATGGAATGATTATGAAGTGGAGATCGAAGAGTATGAAGTGGTAATAGCATCAATTAACACAATGATCGTCTAAAATATGGATAAATGATATAATGGAATGGATGACATTATAGTTTCAGACGTCAATATGGTCAAGGTTATAGAGGTAGTGACTAAGCTAGATATTTAACTTGAAACTACGTTGGCCATCTGCGTTTCAAACTGAATATCCAAGATTCATCACCAAGTAAAGAAAATGAAACTATTTATAAAAAGCCTTGCACTAAATAATCAGGGCTCAAAGGAGGTCAATTTTACAAATGGTAGTATATAAAATAGAACTAGATGGTATTAACTTAATCTTGGAAAAGGATGACATCTAATAAAGGTTTTGACTACAAGATGAGGGTGCGACGATCGATAGAAGATGCGTAGAACTAATAGTACCCTTACTGCGCGACGTAAGGCCTCGTTCAGAGTTACAATCACTTCCCGATCTTGAAATACATCCTTATGAGTAAATGTTGCTATGATCAAAATTCGAAGAAACGCCCTAAGATAAGTCAAGAAAATTTCTATTTTTCATGTCTTTTAGTTGATAGAATAGACCCGTTTGCTAGAGCTGTGGGAAAATGATTATAAATTATAGCTTAACAGATTATAGCTTACAGCTGTGAACATAAGCTGGTAACCTGTTTGGTGCAGCTGTGTGATTATGGATTTAAGCAGCAGAGTAGTGTTTGGTAAATAAACTGTAAAATAACTTTTTGCTGTGTAATTGTCATTTTTCCCCTTATGAACATAGAATTTGTAATTTTTCCATTTTCTTCTCCTCTTTTTTTTTTTTCCTTCTTTTTGTTAATTTTGTTTAATTTATTAATTCATTACAATTAATATCAATTAATATCCATGTGTTTATATTAATGTTGTTATGTCATTACATATTATTTTTCTTTATTTTAATTTCAATTATTAATTTAATAGAAGCTATAATATTCATTTTTTTATTTCATTTCATATAAGTTATTTCATTTTGTATTTCATTTTTTTTGTTCAATTTTAATTTTTTTAAAAAATTGTCATTATGTTTTTATCAATTTTTTTCATTACAATTAATAATTTATTAATTTAATAGAAGTTATAATATTCATTTTTTTATTTCATTTAATATAAGTTATTTCATTTTGTATTTCATTTTTTTTGTTCAATTTTAATTTTTTTAAAAAATTGTCATTATGTTTTTATCAATTTTTTTCATTACAATTAATAATTTATTAATTTAATAGAAGTTATAATATTCATTTTTTTATTTCATTTCATATAAGTTATTTCATTTTGTATTTCATTTTTTTTATTTATTATTTTTTTTCCATTACAAACCCTAGCTACCGCCGCCGTGGCTAGGGTTTCACATCGCAGATCGCGATTGTGATGGCAGCGGTCAGCTCTGGTTCGCCACCGTCAGGCTATCTCATAAAGCCGGCAAGATCACGGAAGGTTGATCACAAAAAGAAAAGGAGGAGGCAGGCGATGGCGAAGAGAAAGAGAGGAGGCGGCAATGGCGATCGTGGTTAGGTTTTCAAATCGCGATCACGGCGTCGATGACTGTGGTGACAGGAGGCGACGACAGAGCAGATCGTGCCCTAGCCACCGCTTTTAGTTCGTGAGAGAGAGAGAGAGAGAGAGAGAGAGAGAGAGAGAGAGAGAGAGAGTTATGGTTTGAGATTGCGACACGACAGTGAGCTCTGGTTTCAAACCACAACGGTGTGGATTGATCGTGGCAGTGAGCTTTGGTTTGAGATTGCGACGATGAGCTCCGGTTTGAGATCGTCACATCGTCGATGGCAGTGGTCAGGGTTAGGGTTATCGACACCGAAAATCGCCTACGCATGCCGGGATCGCCTCTGTCTCTCTCTGGTTCATGAATAGTGTAGAGATATGGTTTATATATTTGGGTTTTTGGTAATAATTGAAATTGATGAGGGGAATTTAAGTAATCTTGCCCCTCCAATACAGCTTTTCGCTTAAGTTGTAATTACTTAAGCACCTCTCAGGCCATTTCTCAAAATTCATGGTTTTTGGCTTAAATTAAACTGCCAAAAGTTGAGTTAAGCTGAACCAAACACTCCAAAACAGCTTAATTTAAGCCAAATGCTGACTTAAGCTGCTTATAAGCTGTGCCAAACAGGCACAATAGGTAATGTTATACTAATATAACATAGTCGGAGCAAGATAGTTGCTAACCGCAGGTCGAAACGCATGGGTAAAAGTTGAACCTAGGCTCTAATACCAAGTTGTGACACCCCAATTTCTCTTCTAAGCGTTAGGGTAACGTCACTAAAGAGTCCTTTGGTCAATAGCCACGTAAGATCCTAAGAAGATCGGAGGAGTTAATATAGCCTCCTTTCTAAATCCAACCACCTTAGATAGCAAGCTATCCCTTTGACAGATCTTAAGAGGTATTAACACAAGGTCTCATAAGTAACGCAAAGATAGGCATAGGATTACAAAAGCACATAATAATTATAGTGTTTCAAATCTTAAATTACAAAATGAGTTCCATTACTATTACAATCAAAAAATAAAAGCACAAATAGACTCATAAGCAAAATGACTTCTAATTTGCTCTAAAACAAACACAAGTCTTCAAATGTCTCTAGCTCTTTGTTGACCTCGTATGTTTCTTCGATACCTAGCATGAAACGCCATGAGCTTTGAATGCCCAGTAAACGCACACACACCCCATCCCTTTTTCCCAATCCAATACACAATAGTAACTACAACAATAAGGGAAAGAAACATGATATTCAAGTAAATAACAAGGGTTACAAGGTTAGTTGTTAGTATTCTAGAAATTCCCCAAAGAGATTTCATCCTCCCAACCACAAGAATCGAACGCGGATTATTCAATATGCCTTCTCTTTTGCTGCTTTGTTGCAGACCTTACCTCAGATGTCTGCCAATGGTTATATACCGTGTAATGCCAACCGCAGGGCCTCAAAAGAGATGGTAAAATACGGCCTTTCCCATTCCCTCCTCATACCAAAACCACCTAGGGTCCGAATACAACCGCTCCGTTCAAGGGTTCTGAAACAACCACTTGCGCAAGATTTTAGCTTTCAAAAGGGAACACGTCTCGCTAACTAATTTAATTTAATTTAAACATAACCTTATCTCATAACAATACTCATGTAAGCGAAACCCCATTAGCCACCCTGTCAAGTTTCCCATTTAGATTAATGTTTTAAGTTAGTTAGCACAAGCAATTGAAATTTAAAAACAAAAATTTTAAATTTTTTTTTTAAAAAAATCATAAATATAAACATCATCAAAGGGATAAAGTAAAAGGTATATTACCATAACACATGCAATATCATACCAAGACATGATCATATACTAATAAGCATATTCATGAAGACAAGAGCATAGAACACCAATGCAAAACTAAATTTCCAGATTAAGTAACATTTAAAGATTTAAATCAAAAGGATCATTTCAGATTTTTCCCGAGCCTGGCCTTCCTATGGTTCATAGATAATTTTATCTAGTTTTCATAACATCTTTTGGAAATGGAATAGCTTTTCTAGATTTTTAGTTGTTTAAGAAACACTCCAGTGCTGTCCAGAATCATCAATCATTACAAAAATTGGATTTTCTTTCAAACTGCTCATTGTTTTTCAAAGAAACCAATTTTCCTTGAAAGCTAACTCCTTAAGGAAGTTTTTGACATAAAACTGAGGTCCGGGATATTTTTCTACATTTTTCTAGAATTTTTGAAAATTGGCTGTAAAAATTGGTTTTTCATGCATAATACTCAAAATAAGAAGATTGGTGAGAAAAGAGGCTAACTAAGGAAAAAATTTCACTTCTTTTGTGATGAAAACATACTAAATAATGTATCAATAACTCAGATTTTTATAGTGGTGGTGTGCCTTTGAAAATAATGTGAGATATGAGAAGAAAAATGTAGTTTTGCATCTATTAAGAGAAAATATGAGTAAAAGAAGGATCAAAGCTTAACTCATCAACTTTGAACATATGAACACCATTACAACACATCTGAAAATATGATTTTAAACTTTTAATAACATGTATTTGGAAAAGGAAAATAAGAGAGAGTTGTGTTGTGACTTACTTGAAGTTAGGTGCAGTGCATGCACAATTTTCTCCTATTTTCCTCTCCCCCACTACCAAGGTTCACTCTCTTCCTCTTCTTTCTCTCTCAGTCGAATATGTAAGTGTGTGAGTGTGTTTTATGCTCAAAAGGGTAGAGACGATTGGTGTATTTTATAGAAAGAATAAAAAAAAAAGAATGGTGAAATGTCCAAAATGTCCTTAGTTCCATTTCAATTGAATAGTTCTTTGATTTAGTTAGGATGAAATGAAAAGTATGATGATTAGAGCCTAATTACACCTTGTAACATGATCTAGTTAAGGTTTTGATTAATCAAAGTTGAATTGATTACAACTATAATATATACATATATATATATATATATATATATAATCACATTTGTACCCTTGGTCAATTTTTCTTCCCTAAATTAAGCAATTTGTCCTGAAAAGAACATCACATAGATATGCATAGTGTGGCCAGCCTTGGGGAGTGGATTTGAGGGGATTTCTCTTGATTATTTGTGTACAATATGAAAATATTTTGTGTACATATTTATTTATTTAAGAAAGGTACAACTATATATACACATATAACAATACTAACTTTGGGTCAATTTGTAATTTGATTAAAATGTGAGGGCTTTGAATTTAATTTATGAATTTGAACATTTAATTAAGTGTAGTATTTAATTTATTTAAGGTCTGAAATTTTAATTCGGTTAAAGTTTCTTTGTTTTGCATCAAACGGCGAATTATACTAAGAACCAAAAACCTAGGGTTTTTGTGTGGAAAATATACTTAGAAAATTAATTTTATTATTATTAGGGTTTTAGAAATAGTTCCTAAGTTCTCAGGTTCAATTTAGGGTTTCCAAGTTTTCAATTGGCCCATGTTTTTAATTCTAGTGTTAAAATTGAAATTAATTAAAAAATTGAGGGACTACAAAGAAATAATTAAAAGTAAGGGTTAAAGAAAATATTGCAAAGATCAGAGGCCTCACAGTCTGAGCAAATGAGGGCTATCGCAGTTGTAATCAAGTGATAGAAACAGAAAGGTTGGAAGAAGTCTTTTCAGACATAAAAAGGCAAAGGCAGCGAATTTTTTGAATCACAATAAATAGAACCAAAAGACGAAGAGGGGGCAAGAAACTTTACGAATACCCCATTGGGTCCCATCCATTATGTCAAGTGAGACAGGGTGTCCACTACGTATTCGCATTTCTAGGCATGAATTATGACTAGTGCAATACATCTGTACAAAGTCAGCCCAGCGAGAGCCGAGCATGAGGACCACTCAGCATATGAGTTGACCTTCTTCTCGGAGGGCAATTGTGGGGGCTGATAAAATGATTATCAGGAACGGCAAACAAAGTATCCAAGCTCACCTCAGATGGGCCAAATAAAGCCCAAGTCAATCAGATGTTGGACTTGTGCCGAGTATACATAGCAACACAAAGAGCACGCCGAGTTGAGGGTACCTATGCCAAATAGAATAGCGAAATATGCTGGGGGAGTCGGCATGAACCCACCAAGTAGGACCAGAGTGTCCCTTTCAAGGAAATATAATAAGGGGATGGGCCCTGTCAAGACGATGTTGAGAAGCTAAGCTGCATGGAGTGAAGATCGAAAAGGATGACTCCATAAAAAGGGAAGGCAAACTGAAGAAAGAGGTATGTGCTAAAAACCTTGAACTTCAAGAAACCTAAACAGACCAACCTTTTTACAGAATCTAACTTGTCCGTCAGAGTTATGATTTCGGCACCACCGTCTGGAGTTTTATTTCTATTTCAAGTGACAGCTAGGAAGATCACTCAAAGGCTTGTTTAGACCAGAGGAGTATTCCATATCCACCTCTACACATTAGTTATTAATGATTAGAAAATTAAATAAAAAATATATTTAAATAAAGCATTACTCTATATTCCAAACACGACTTAAAAGGAATAACATGACGTTAATTTTAAAGAATGAAAATAAGTTAAGAGAGTTCCCTATTATTGTCAATAAAGAGAATTGTTCATAGAAAAAATTTACCAATTCATAACAAAAGTGTAACACACAAATCGATCATAACAAAAGTCTGGTAAGTGAATCTCACATTTTTGTGAGTTACACACTTAATGTAAAAAGTTTTGTATTGAAATTTTGATTAGTGAAGAACTGTTGTGCAAAACTTTCACCATACCTCACCTCCAAATGCACATCCAAAAATGGTGACGACGTCGTATTGGTCCGGCAAACCGAACAAGTGGAATGGGAATAGAGCCACATATCAATACAAGGTACATGAAAAGAGTGCATGCAAACCAAAAAACACTTTTCAGAAAATTCTATTTTCTTATTTTCCGTATTTTTTTGTTTTTACTGAATTTTTTATTATTTTGAGCATTTTTTTTAATTTTTAGACATACCTAACATAAATATACCTAAAAAGTAAAAAAAAAATTGAAAAAAACCTTTTAAAAATTCACTAAATACCAAAAATACAAAAAAAAAAGAAGGAGAATTCAGTACGTTTTTTGTATTTTTATGTATTTATTAATTTTTAAAAATATTTTTCACAAATTTTTTACTTTTTAGATATATCTACGTAAGGTGCATCTAAAAAAGTAAAAAAAAAATGTTTAAAATTTTAAAAATATTCACTAAAAACAAAAAAACACGAAAACCAAAAAACTTAGTTTTCAAAAAACTTAATTCAAAAAACTCAAACCAAACACACTGATTTGAGTTTGTTACCAAACACACTGATTTGAGTTTGTTTCGTAGAGTGTGCGTTTGTATTTAATTATTAGATGGTTAATGGGATATGATGGAAGTATGGGAGGTTGTTTTGTTCTGTGGGTGATACGTCTTTGAATGGTTAAAGTCAGTGGGGGTGTGTTTTGTTTGGCTAGGGGGTAGGTTGTTTTCTGGAGCCTTTTGGAGGGGGAGTGTGGTATCATTATTGCATGGTAGATGTTGAGTGGTTTTGGATGAGTCTGTAGGAAGGGGAAATGTCTTGTGGAGTTAAGATCTTTTTAACTTTTTTTCATTGGCATCTGTTTTTTTTTTCTTTTTTAAAAAAAAAAATTATGAGGCTTAGGGTTGGTTGTATGGATACGAGTAGCAATAGTAGAGGTATCTTATACTTTCTGAATCTTGCTCGATGTATGTCATCTTCATTGTAGACGTGCCCGGAGAACTCCCGAGAAAATCTCGTTTTGTTCTCTAGCTACTACAGTTCAGACTCAAATGTCACGGTTCTGAATCTAATCTTACAATGTGCGATGTAAGACTGATAAATCACCAAAGAGTCCAAATCCGGCAAATCGTTTTGGAAAACTGATTTTTATAAAGAAGTGCCAAATATGGATTGCTTTGCCAGATACAGAGTCGCCACCTAAATATTTTATTTTGGGAAAATTTAGAAAACCCTGACTCGTGCCTAAGGCCACCTGTCCGTCATCACCAAAGTTACCTCGACTCGGGAACTTGGGTATGATTGGGGAAGGTCATTTAATGAGCACCCCCGCTCATCCGATCAAAGATCGACCTGTACTAAACATGATATTTTGTTTTTTGAAAACACATGTGCTCTTATTCCGGTTAATTAGCTAATCTTACTATGTGATGCGCACAGCAAACAAGTATAGACTAGATCGCCTAATTTGGAACAGAACATCGCATATCCCTTTGAAAATGATTTGAAGTTTGCTACTCGCAAGTAGACTAAAATGCAGATTTCAATAAATTGTTCCAATTCAAGTAATCCAACCTTCACCCACAGGCATTCAGGCAGTTGTATCAAATAAGCAGTTAGCCTCATGGCAAGCATGCTTTCATGGCAGTCAATAACACACATGCCGTATGCTAAAGCGTAAACACTCATAGTGTACTCCGAGCCAAAACAGAGAACTATTTAGAAATCATGCATGATCCTAGTTCATGTTAAGATAGTTAATGCAACACATGCAAAAATGCAACTAAAATAGGCTCGGCTATTCTAGAATGGCATGTGAAATGCAACTTGGTAACATGATGTTGAATACGTATTCAAGTAATGTATTGAAAATACAATGCAGTTAGTATGATGCGCCGAGCCCGGTGCATGCAATACAGATGAATGAATGCACGCATGCAAGCATAAGGTATGCTAAACAAAACATGCCCTAAAACTAATCATCGTAAGCGGTTAAGTAAAAGGGAGAAAAAAATGGAGGTTGGAAGACATTCATCATACACACGCACGCTTATTACAACATTGCGCCCTCTCGAGTGAGGGACCGAATAAAGAGCTAACTAGCTAATCTAAGCTAATTAAACTAATTATTACAACACAATTAATTAACTAATCCTAGTTAACTAATTAGTACAAAACAAATTGAATAGCTAACGCATTAACTAATTAATCTACAAACCAAAGCAAAAGCAAGCTATCTAAGCATGGCAGCTAAGGAAAGCAGTAAAACAGGAGGTTCTCGGAGGGAGAAGACTAGATGCATGCAAGGTCGCCTCGTTCGGAAATCCAATGCGATGCCTCGATTTGCCTCTGTTTTCAATTGTTCTCAAAAACTTGCACTAAGCTCCAGAAAGCTGAAACTCCACCTTGGGAATCATGTGGGAGGGTGGCCGACCACTTTTGGTCTCTCCAGACACCTGCCGACCACTTTTGGTTGTTGAAAAATCATAAAAGTGATCGGCCAGCTAGTTTTTCTGGCTGGCCGGCCTGTTGTTGCTGCTGAATTCCAGTTTGCTGCAACAGAGAGCAAGAAAAGGCATGGCAATGTATTTGCAAGACATGTGTGCACAACCACCCTTCCCATCATGTCATTAACTCAAGGGAGTGTAGTTCTCGACCCTCGAGCCACCAATCGCGCATTTCAATGCATGATGACCGAGAGGCGAAGTTGCACAATTCAATATGAAATGAATGCACAAGTAAGCACATAAAGCCTAAAACTCCATCACGTATGATCAAGAGTGTCGGCGACTGAAAATTGAGGCACGTTTCATCACTTTAAGTATGAAACGTCCCTCTTTTCCGATGTTTGGACTAACACCTATTCCAAACACAATGCAACACATAACATGGCATGCACAATGCTATGTAACTTAAGCATGCAAACATCTAATGCAAATGGCATGCAAACAACATGCAAGGGACAAGCATACAAACAACATGCAAGGCAACATGATCAAACTACCAATGCTATGGGCATGCATACTCGATGCAAAGCAACATAAGCATGCACAATGTAAACAACATGGTATACACAATGCAACTACATGGCACACTCGATGCAAAGTGACATGATCAACTTAACAAAGCTAATGACATGCAAATAATGCTAATGCATGCATACACAATGTAATGCTACAAGGGCAACTTGGCAATGTTAGGAACATGCATACTCAATGCAAGGCAAAATAAGCATGCAAACAACATGATACACAATGCAACTAGCATACACAATGCGAATGGACATGGCATACACAAATGCAATGAACCAATATGACATACTCAATGCAATGACTATCATGGCATGCACAATGCAAACAATAACATAACATGCACGATGCGATGTGACATGGCATACACAATGCTCAATGGGCTTAAACCAAATGTGGGTAGACCTCAGCCATACCAAAACAGAGGCCATAATGTTAAAATGATGGCACCGAAAACACATACAAGCATGTATGCCAATTGGCTCACCAATTAAGGCACTAAGTTACAACTCTCAAGAACACTTAAAGAGTGAAAAAGCATGGAAGTGTAGCAACACTAAGTGCACTGAAATGAGGTAAGAAATGATGCTAAATCATTCAAACAACACTAGTATGGCATGCTAGGGTCCTTAAAGCATGAAGCTAGTAAAGAGGACTACAAAGGAGGCATGCAATACATGGCACAAATGCATGAACTAAGCATGGACAGAGCTCAAGTAGGTCAAAATAATGACCTAAACATGCTGAAACGAGGGCTCAAAGGCCTAGGCATGCGAGCATACACACTAGACTACAAGTAAGGCAATAATGCACAAATACTTAAAGGCACTTAAAGCATGATTGAGGTAGGAACATGGCAATGCTAAATGCTCTGAAATGTCATGTTAAGTGATGCCAAATCATGTACACGACACAAATGAAGTATGCAATGGTGCCCAAAGCTTGAGACAAGCAAGAGCATTTGTGCTACAAGTATACAAAACATGAAGCATGTGACCAAGGAAACCCAAAATAGTCCTAGTACATGTCAAAATGAGTCTAAAACATGTATGGAAGGAAGCCAAAACAAGCTAGCATGGTGAGCATGAGGCATGGTGCATACAAGGCAAATAAGATGGATTACACTACACCTATTAAGACCAAGCATGGGATGACTCGACCAACAAAAATTAGAGTTATATCATGACAAAATAACCCCAAATAAACACTGAAATGATGGCTCACAAGCTATGGCATGAAGGCATACGCAATGATCCATGTTAAGGCATAAAGGGGGAAACCCTCCAACGCATTGAATGAGTGATAAATGTGAATGCATGGCCATGAAACATGGACTGAAATCACATTATAAATGATGCCAAATCATTAAAATAGGCCAAGTAATGCATGTTAGAGGACTCAATACATAAGGCTAACAAGCTAGATTGAACCAAGGCTATACAAAGCAAGTCATGCATCACCAAAACAACCAAAATCAAACCTTAGACATGGTAAAACATGAACAAAATCTTCTTTAAGCTAAGCCAAAAGCATGCTAAAATGACATGTTACAACATGATGCATGTTAGGCTATTTCACTGGATTACACCACAAGTGCATGAGGCATGCAAGGGCCAACCAAACCAAACCAAAATAGAGTCATGACATGGCAAAACATCACCAAAAACATGCTAAAATGGAAAGAAAACAAGCTAGAATGGCATGCTACTTCATGAGGCATGCAAAGCTAGTTTGTGTGATTTACACTACAAGTGTATTAACCATGCATGGAGTGACCAAAGCAAGTAAAAACAGTGGTATGCCTCAGCAAAATAACCACAAATACAAGCTAAGAACAAGCTAACACAAGCTTATCAAAGGCGCTCAAACATGAGGCATATGAAGCTAGTAAACAAAATACAAGGAGAGGGGATGACCTACTCCTATTTAGGACACCAAAACCACCTTTCCACCACTGAAAATCCTCTAGATTTTAGTGGTAGAAAGGTCATGCAAAGGGTTCAACAAGAGCCTAAAGGGATGGCTCAAAATAAGGCCTAACAAGGCCTAAAAGGGGGTAAATCACCCCAAACGAAAAAGTGATCTAAAACAACTATTTTAAGAACTTAAAAATGGAACTTTTTCTAGTTGAAAGTTAAGCTCAAAATAGCATGAAAATAGGCTCAAAAGCTTAAGCAAGAATGGGGGTTTTAAAGGTCAAAGACTCACCCTTGAATACCTTCTTTACTACTGTAACTCTAGCAAGTTCTTTGAGCTTAAATCAGTCCAAGGACACCGAAAACAACTCCGTAGCACCTCAGCTACCCAAGGATGGTGTTTGAGTGTGTGTTTGTGTAAACTAAGACAAATCTACACTTTTGAAGCACAAAAATGAAGAACCAAGCAAGATAGATACAAAGCTATATGTATCTCTCTAAGGGCAATTTTCTGAACCTAGAGAAGGGAGGGGGAGCTTTCCTCTTATAGAAGAGAAAAGGAAAAGATTCTAGGAGAAGCTAAGCACCAAGGCAATCCATCCATACACTGTATGGAGGTTGGCCCAAATGTCGTTGGAGGAAAATATCTCCAAAAAGGTGTCAAAAAGCAGGACTGCTACTTAAAGTGGTCGGTCGACCACTTCAAGTGGTCTTTAAGTGTAACAAATGGTCGGCCATGGTGGGAGAGGGCCTAGGGCATGAAAGAAAACTAGTGGTGTGGTGGCTGACCAGAAAAGATGCCCCAAAGACCAAGAAAGCCAGTTGTCCAACCAGAAAACTGGCTGGTAGAGGAAGAAGTGGTCGGCCAGGAGAAATACTGGTCTCCCACCCTTGTACCACCTTCCAAACAAGGAAAACAAGGTTTTTACCAAAAACAAACCAAAACGGATGCAAGACGACAGATCAGGAGGCAAAGCACGCAGCCGAAAGCCCTAAAAACTAGCTAACGAGCACCAAAAGTGGTATGCAACCACCAAAGTGGTCTCCCGGACCACAGTGTCCCTCTAGGAAGAGGCAACAAGGTATGGTTTAAAAACCACGCCAAACGGAGAACGTTAAGCGATCCCGAGACAAGGCGCGCGGCCAAAGGCTCCAAAAACTGAAAACTAGTCTCCAAACGGGAAAAGTGGCCTACGACCACAGAAAGTGGTCTACGACCACAAAGAGATGGTCTACGAGACCTCTCCCTCCCTCCGGGAAGAGAAAACAAGATTCGGTCCACAAACCGAGCCGAAGCACAGAAGAGTTTAAAGGCCCGGAGGCAAGGCTCTCAGCCAAATCTCTGGAGACTCGAAACGAGCACAACATGCACCATCACTGAGCGCTCGATCGATGACGTCTGAGTCTTAAGGTCGATCAAAAATGGGGTGTCTACATTCATGTACTTTTAATTTCATGTTTTACTGAAATTTTTCTTTGCTGATAAAAATATATATATATATATATATATAATAAGAAAGAAAAGAAAAGAAAGAAAGAATAAAAAAACAAAAACAAAAAAATCGTTTTATCACCAGTCGGTTCAACCGGTTGAACCGACCGGCCCGGTCCGGTTTTTAAAACCATGCCTCCTGGCGCATCCCACCCGACCCAACCTGACCCCACTTCACTTCTATGACCCTATTTGGTGCAGCTTATAAATTACTTATAATTTCTTCTTTTTATTCCTTTTTTTAAAAAATTTATACCAAAGTGTTTAGTGCCGTTTTATTTTTAATTTATAGAGAAAAAAAAAATTTAGTATTATTGAGAAGTTGCTAAAAATGTGTTTTTAACCCATGTTTCCTATAATTATTAATTTTCAATTTGCGAAAAACTACAATCATCTAATCTTACCACGACCACAGCAATCAATACTATTAATACAATTACTAATATATTAATTTTAAAGTCACAATCAAAATCACCAAAAACATTTTTGAAAAAAAAATCCCGTGGAAACAAAAGGGAGCATTAAGTGTTCATTTCTTATTTTGAACACAAAACAATTGTTCAAAACTTTCACCACCATCATAGCTCCCCCAAATGCACACCAAAATTCGATGCCATGCCATGTTCTCTTTGCAAGGTCGACCCATCCAAATCAGACTCCAAACAACCCCTAAACACAAACGGCGACGGCGTCGTATTGGTCCGGCAAACAAGATAAGTCGAATGGGAGTAGAGCCACATATCAATACAAGGCACGTGAAAAGAGTGCATGCACTCAGGCAACGTACGTAGCTCTTCACCCTCCTCGTACTTGCACAAACAAACCGCACAAATCCTACCTTCTCTCACCAATTCCGTTTCTTTTTTATACTTGTGGGCCAGTATGACGCCCGCCACCGAGGCCTCGATGCTAATCGTTAACTCTTCTTGTCGTATCACCGGTGGTGTTTGGTGGCGGCATTGGAAGGTACGGCAGTGGAAGGTACGGCAGTTGTACCAACAGACAGTGATGATGCAGTGGTAGATGATTGTACGGGGAGCAAATATTCCGCAGAGCCCGTACTCCTTTCGTCCAAGCTCCTTGTCTATCTGATCAACCTGCGAGCACAACAGCGGTGAGCTACCCGACGGTGTGTGGCCGGAAAATCCCTCTGACGATCAAGTTAGCACATACACTCAGGGAGAGAGAGAGAGAGAGAGAGCAAGAGAGAGATGTACCACAATGAGTGTTTCTCACCAAAATGATGTTCCATCCCCAGCATAGGGGGCGCAGTCATGCTTATATACTTTTTGCGCTCAACTCTGCACCCATTAGTGTCTTGACATGTGGAGCTGCTCTCCCATCTGTCAGCACAAATCCAGCGAAGACCACCTAACCAAACCACCAGACAACATTACCGAGAACTCGGCAGCCCGGCGGCATCACCTCGGCTTCACACGACCGGGCTGCATAACGAGTCCCAGTGTCCACTCGTCGAGCTCCATAACAACCGAGCTCAGTAGCATTCCAGTAGAGCCGAGTTCCAAACAGGTCAAGCCGGCAAATAGAAAGCCTTCCCGCTGAGCTAAACGTGCGAACCATGGAACCCGGGTTGGCAGGTTACCATCTTGGCCAAGTAAGCTCAGCCCATACACGGGGCTTGACCCTCGGCCGAGCAAGACCAATTCTGGATGCAGACAAGGCCAAGTAGCTCAGGCCCAACTTGGTCATGGACCTCGACCGAGCAAAACCACCTCAAAATAGGCCCACGTCAGCTCAACCCAAACGTGTTCGACCATCTTCTATCCGGCTTCTACCACGGCCCAAAGCCAAATTATAAGTCTCCCACTCAATTGCCCTTTAATTCCATCCGTGCAAGCGTGACTGGGATTACACGATCCGACCGGGGTAGATTCTGCCTTGGTCCTTAGTTCGCAAGGCATCAACCGCGCTAATCCCACGATCGGTTTCTAGACTTGCTCGGTCGATGCCTCAACTTGCCATCTTGTCTCTTCAATACTGACGCCGCCACCATTATGAACACGCGTCGACCATTTATTGGCCTCGAGCAGCCAACCCAAACAACCTGACTTTTGCCCCATTCTGGTAAGTTCTTCGAACCCCTTTATTGCTTTTTCAATTGGTATTCCTCGTTTTTGGGCACAAAAACTATAGGTTTTAGGATATAGCTCCCTAAAAACCTCTTCTGCCCCTGCTCTCTTTGTTGTTCTTCAATTCCAGTGATGAACACAAGAAGATCTGGAGTGAACCGGGCTCTAGGTCTTTTTTTTTATCCCAAAAAACACCTAAACCGAGCAAATTACGAGTTTACAAAAACTCCTATAGGAACCAAGGTAGGCAGAGGACTTGACCGCTCGGCCGGGCTAACATCTGGTCTGCTTGAGCGGCCGAGCTTCTGGATTTACGTTCGTGACCGAGATGGTCTGGCACTCCATTTGACCGAGCTAAAGTCAAGCTCATTTTGCGCGATCGGGCTCCCGCTTACACTTATCCTCATTTTCCTGCAGAGTCCAAAGGGACCATGCACCAACACTGAGGCTCTCAAAGACCAAGTAGCCATCAAACGAGAGTTTTTGACAAAATAACACAGCCGTGCTAAAAATAGCCGACTAGACATGGGGCGTTACCGCTTCCTGGTTGATACGCCGGTTACATTAGCCGCGTTCTAGGAAAAATATGGCATCCCTGCAGACGTACACCTCGAGCTTGGTGAGGAGGACACAGCCCCTTGGGGTAGACTTGACCAGTGCTCTTTCACCGTTCTTTCCATTATCGAAGGCGGCCTTCGCTTCCCGGTCAATCCCCTCATGTGTGAGTTCTTGAGGCACACCGGGCTAGCACCGACTCAAGTCTCCACCAACACCTATAGGATAATTAACGGGATAGCCGAGCTGAACAATCGGCTAGGAACCAACCTAGGATTAGCCGAGATACTTCGCCAGTATACCCTCGGGCATATAGGCGACGACCTTGCCTATTATTTAAAGATCAGACCGGGCAAAGAGAAGATAGTGACCGGCACCCCATACAAAGACATACATGACGACGACTTATTCTGGGTGTCCGGTAATTATGAAACAGCCGACGTGCCGGGCTAGTATATCAGCAAGGACTTCGGTTCAACATGTAAGTCGTGCTAACTGCTCGATCAAATAACTTTCTTTCTATATTCTGTACTTAATATCTTTTCTTCTTCTCCTCTTTGCAGCAATCGAAGCATTGCAAGCCAACTACCATTATCCCAATGAAGCAGCCATCAGAATCGTGTGGCGATACCAGAATCGAGATTGCCACGAACTTCTCAGCTACGTACCGACCTACAGATACTCCGCTTCCCGCTGAAGTAGAGTAACAGACTTTCTTCGAGCGCCATCTCTACCCCCCGATCCAACTCTACCGGACGTGCCCCTAATCCGGCTGACAGAAGCAGAGGAGATGGCCAAACGAAGCCGCATCAAAAATCTCATCACTGCCACATCCACCGAGCTGTCGAGCATCCCTTCCCGTGCGGCTGCTGCCGGTCAAACAAGTGGGACAGTGGTTGCATTGGCATCACCTGCAGCTGTGCAGACAAGCAAGGAAAGTCACTGAGCTGGGAAAAGGCTTCGCATCATTGATCCTTCAGCCGAGCTCATTGCAGAGCTGAACACCGAGCAACCGGCGGTCACAACCGAGCCAACACCCCCTGGAAGCCTCAATTGAAGCACCGGGGAAAAGAGATCCCAGCCAGTGCTTCGGTCAACGGGGATAAAGAGCACCTCCTCGCCTTTGACCTAACCAAAGCCCTCCTTCTGCCGAGCGACGTGGCCGGCAGTGACCACGTGCCTGACACCCGGCTCGTGAAGTCCTCGGTCAAGTCTATGACCCGGGTAAGAATTTTGAATGCTTTACTCAAATTTCTCCAAGTGTTTGCTCGATTTCCATTCTCTAATCAAACTCTCTTCTTACAGGCCATCTAGAAACAACATCTAGTGATGGAGCGAATCCATAGACTCTGGCAAAAAGTGACCGACGCTGCCAGCCAGGTTGAGCATCTGCAGATCGAGCTGGGATGGTCAAAGGCCTCTTTGGAGATTACAAACACAGACAACTCCAAATTGCTCGGCCAACTTGGGGCCGTCGAGAAAGAAAGGGACGCTCTCCAGGTCGAGCTGGAAGTGTTAAAACAATCAAGGAAGGACGAGGTGGACGAGGCCAACAACAAAGGTTTTAAGGACGCCGAAGAAAGCTACACCAAGCAGGTCGAGGCCACCAAGGACATATTCTTCAAGTCCGGTTGGAAGGCTGCTTGCGGGCAGCTCGGCCAAGGATCTGGAACCGACGTGTTTGCCTCTCCCCCAGCTGCCTTCCTGCCGACGTACATGGTGCATTATGCCAACGATGTCTTCAACGCATTGCAAGCTGAGGCCGGGGAAGAAGACGCGGAGGAAGCCGAGGAAAATGTCGAGGGAGATAACCACCCAAAGCAAGCCGGTCAAGTTGAGACCGGCGTCCATGAAACGACAACCATGGTCGACCTATAGGCAACTTGTAGACACCCCATTTTTGACCGTCCTCAAGACCTGGACGTCACCGTTTGAACGCTCGGTGATCATCCATGTTCATGTTCGTTTTGAGTTCCCAGAGGCCTCGGTCGCGCGCCGTGTCTCAGGATCTCTTAACTTGCCTGTATTGTGCTTGGTTTTACACCAGGACTTGTCTTTGTGCTTTTGAGGGTGGGAAGAGGCTTGTTAGCCATCCCTGAAACCCACCGGCCGTGGTACGCTGCCACCGCCCTTGTTTTTCTTCTACCGACCAAGTGTTTGGTCTGTCAGCATTCTCTTAGGTGTATCGGCCTTTTCTTGTGGTCGGCCAACCATTTATTTGGCCGATTGACCCCTGTTCTGGCCGATACCTCCTTTTTACCTTTTCAGGCATGGTGCATGCCAGCTGTGCCAGCTAGAGTGCACGGACTTGTCCTTCATACACATGTGTGGAGGATTTGCCCCTTTTGCACCCTTTTGTTCTAAGCTTCTTAGAGAAGCTTGCACCCTTTGCTCAAGCTTCTTGAGGAAGCTTGACCCTTTGTCTTAGCTTCCTCAAGAAGCTTGGACCTTTGGTTTAGCTTCCTTAAGAAGCTTGACCCCCTTGACCCTTTTGTTTAGCTTCACTTAGAAGCTTCAAGCCTTTGTCTTCCTCTATAAAAGGAAGCCTTCCTTCTCCTTTAAGGAGGTTCAGCAAATCAAATATATATAGCATATATACACCACTCTCTCTCTATATCTCCCTCTTTCTCTTCATTTGTGTGTGTTAGAGGGCCAAAAAGGGTGTTTTGTTCTTAGTTTTGCACTAAAACACCTAGTATTACACCATACTTCAGTTTTGGAGGTGTTGAGAGTTTGTTCTTGGAGTTTTAAGTTGGTTTTGATCAGAAAAAAGGGGGCTGGACTTGCTGTTCTTGAAGTGTTCTCCAAGGGTAACACTATTGCTTTATATTCCCCATTCTTGCACTAGATTTTAAACCCCTTTGCATGCTGTTTTGAGCTTTGTGTATAACATATAAAAGTTCTATTTTTTGGTGTTTAAGGCCTCGTTTAGGAACCTTCTATTTTAGCCAAAAAGCCAAAAAGTTACTAAATTAGCCAAAAAGCCAACAACTCATACCAAAAAGTTAAAGATTCTCTTTTCTCTCTACTTTTTGCACATCTTTTCGTAAAAAGTCAAAAGATCATCCCAAACATACTAGTTTTTTTAGCTCATATTTTAGCCAAATAGCCAAAAAGTTACTAAATTAGCCTGTTCCCAAACGGGGCCTCATTTTGGTGTTGGGGGTCGACCTCCCCCTTTGAGGCCTTGTTTGGCCCTTTTTGTGCTTTCTTTGTTGAGCTTTGGGAACCTTTGTGCATTGGCCTTATCACCACTAAAATTTCAGTGGTGAAGAAGAGGTTTTGAGGTCTTGCATAGAGGAGGGACACCCCTCTCCCTTTGTGTCTCGTTTGTTCATGTTTTTGGCTTATAAGGGTAGCATGCATGCTTAGTTGTTTTTGGCTCCATTTCAGAGGTTTTTGGGTGATATTTGGTCATAATATACCTCTGTTTTTGGTCGGATTAATGCCCCCTTACATGCATAATATACTTGCCTTGTATTCCTCTATTTTGCCTAGAAGTGCATCTTGCCATTAGACCATCATGCTTGCATGTTTTTGCCTAGCTTTGTGAAGCTTTTGGTCATATTTCATCATGCTTGAGGTCTATTGAGTATTGATTTGATCATGTTTGCCATGTTTGGTATAACCCCTTTGTATTTTGGTTTGTGAGCCTTGAGTGTGTGGGTCATTAGCATGCTTTACTTAGCTTATTCTCATGATTTGGCATCATTGGAGACCATATTTCAGTCCATAATCCATGCTTGTGTACTTACATTTGGCTCTCTTTCAATGCTTGAAAGTGTTATAGTTTTGTGCCTCAAGAGTTGGTCATTGTGTATGATAGCATGTTTAGTCTTTGGGCTGCCATATCAGTGGGTTTTGGGGGCTTATTTTTCATGTTAAAACTCTGATTTTGCATTGGTTAGTCCATGCCACGCGTGGTTGGGGTGGTTGTAATAGAGTGCCCTGTTTGTGGCCCTAAATCCCTCTTTGTTTTGCATCCATTTCTTAGCATGTCTTGTCCCTGATCTATGCATGCTTTAGTCTTGTTTTGGAGTGCCTTAGGACTGCTTTAAGTCATTTTGGTCCTTTGGGGTATGGTGGACATAGCTATGGTTTGGACCCCTTTGTTGGCTTCAAGTTTTGGTCATGGTTGCACGCCTTACTTGCATGACATGGTTGATTTGGCATCATCCTCTATACATTTTCAGAGCTTAATATGTTAGTCAAGCATCCATGTTTGTCATCATGTGAGTACTCTTGAAACTTGCCTTTCATACCTTAGCCTTAGGCTCATTGGTTTGCATATTTATTTTGCATGATTGGCATCATCATTTTAGTACTTTTGGCTACTGTTTTGGGGTGTGGCTGAGGTTCCTCCATCTTAGTGTAGATCCATGGATCATGCATTTGCACCTTGTAGCATGCTCATTACATTGTATGATTGTTGCATCCTTGTAGTTAGTGCATTGTTACATGCTTATCACTTTGCCTAGTTGCCTATCTAGGTTGCATTGTAACATTGCATGCTTGGCACATTACACACTTGCATGATAGGTTACATTGCATTTGGCATGTTTTGTGCCTTAGCATCATGTACATACTTGAGCCGCATTGCATACATGCATTACATTTTGCTTGGTTTGGGGTGTCAAACCAAGCATGAGGAATGAAATGTGTTCGTACTCAAAGTGACGAAACACGTCTCAATGCTCGGCCGCCGATGCCTTTGATCTCAACATGATAGGGCATGTAGGACTCATGTGTTTTTGTTGCATTTATTTACATTGACTTGCAAGCTTGGTGCTTTTGGCCATCATGCATCAAAATGCGTGATTTGTGGCCCGAGTACTGAGGTTCACACCCCCTTGAGTTCATAACATGATAGGGAGAGTGGACATGCACACATTTGCTTGAAAATTCCATGCCATGCCTTGTCTGTCCTCTGCTGCTGTCAAAACAGGATTCTGCAGGAAGATTTGGCAAACCGGCTACCTACAATGCCGACCGACCAAAAATAATTAGCCGATGACTCAACAATTGGTCGATGACCATTTATCAATGGTCGGTGATCTCATGCCTTGGTCGGTGGCATCTCATAATGCTCAGGGAGCAATTCAGAGGCATCTCCAGGGTTTTCACTGTCCTCAGAGGTATAAGACAGTGCAAATAGAGGCAACAATGGCATGTCAGCGGGCTTCCGAGCAAGGCAAATCGAGCATGCATGTTCCACGCATTCCGAAGCAGAGCTGCGGTGGTCTCTTTTAGTTTCATATTTAAGCTGTTTTTGTAATTAATTTGTTAATTAATTAGAAGTTTTGTAATAATTAATTAGCTACGATAGTTGGTTCGTTATTCGGTCTGTATTATTCTTTTGGACCCTCCGAGCGAGGGCAATTGTGTAATAAGCGTGTGTGAGTGTGTGTATGTCTTCCAACCCCCACTTCTCTCTCCCTTTTACTTACCTGCTTTCAATGGTTAGTATTATGGCATATTTAAATTAGCATACCTTATGTTATGCATGCGTGCATCCATTCATCTGTATTGTATGCACCGGGCTTGGCACATCATACTAACTGCATGGTATTTCAACTCCAAGTTGAATACATGTTATCTGCTGCATTTCATATGCCATCTTTAGGTTAGCCGAGCCTGTCCTAATTGCATTATGTATGCGTTGCATTAGCCATGGCTAACATGAACTAGGATCATGCATTTGATTACTAACTAGTTTCTATTTTGGCTTGGAATACTGGGTAAGCTTTTATGCTTTAGCATCCTTGCATGCGTGTGAGTGTCTACCATGATAGCATGCTTACCATAAGGCTACGTGCTTATGTGTTATAATTGCCTGAATGCCTGTGGGTGAAGGTTGGGTTATCTAAATTGGAACAATGCATTGACCGTGAGTTTTAAGCCCACTAGATAGTGGCAAAACCATCTTTTCTAAGCCCACCCGAGGGTGGCAAAATCTGCATTTTTAGCCTACTTGCGAGTAGCAAACCGCTTTCACAAACAAACATGAAATGTTTTGTTCCAATTCAGGCGATCCAGTCTATACTTGTATGCTGTGCACATCACATAGTAAATCTGGGCTAATAACCAGAATAAGAACGCATAATGTTTTCAAAACAAGATATCATGGTTAGCAGAGGTCGATCTTCGGAGTGGGCGAGCGGGGGTGCTCATAGCTAACCTTCTCCAATCGTACCCAAGTTCCCGAGCCGAGGCAACTTTGGTGATGACGGACACGAGGCCTTAGGCAAACGAGTCAGGGTTTCCTAAATTCCCCCATAAAAAATATTTAGGTGGCGACTCTGTATCTGGCAAAGCAGTCCATGTTTGGCACTTCTTTCAAAAAAATCTGTTTTCAAAAACGATTTGCTAGATTTGGACTCTTTGGTGATTTATCAATCTCACATTGCACATTGTGAGATCAGATTAAGAACCGTGACAATTTGAATCCGAACTGTAGTAAGCCCAAACGAACAAAACGGGATTTCCCTCCCGGGACGTTCGGGGACGTTTACACACCTGCAACCGGGAATGACTTCGCGGACCTATCTCCCTTAGTTTATTTTTCTTTTCTTTTTTCAAGATTGTAACCGGGCTGCCTGCCTCACCTTATGTAATTCGGTTTTACATCAATGAAAAGTTTTGATTTCTTTAATTGTTGCATTGCTTGTTGGACTGTGTTTTGTCATCTCGGTAGGAATCTTTAAACAAAACGTCAACAACTTTAGCCGGGGCAAAGCACCTCGGCTAAATCTTTTGAGTGGGACAAATCACCAACCCCTTTAGCCGGGACAAAGCATTACGACTAAAGCCTTAAGTAAATCAACTCGTTCAACCGGCATAAAGCTTCTCGGTTGAAACCACAGAATTGAGTAAATCTTCAACTAATTTAACCAGAGTAGAACATCTCGGTTGACATCATAGAGTTGAGCAAATCATCAACTCATTTAACCGGAGTAAAACATCTCGGTTGAAATCACGGAGTTGAGTAAATCATCAACTCATTTAACCAGAGTAAAACATCTCGGTTGAGACCACAGAGTTGAGTAAATCATCAACTCATTCAACCGGAATAAAACATCTTGGTTTAAGCTAAGTAAATCATTAACTCATTCAACCGAAGTAAAACAACTCGGTTGAAATCACAAAGTTGAGTAAATCATCAACTCATTTAACCGATGTAAAGCTTCTCGGTTGAAACCACAGAGTTGAGTAAACCATCAACACATTCAACCGGAGTAAAGCTTCTTGGTTGAAACCACAGACTTGAGTAAATCATCAACTCATTCAACCAGAATAAAACATCTCGGTTGAGACCATAGAGTTGAGCAAATCATCAACCCGTTCAACAGGAATAAAACATCTCGATTGAGACCATAGAGTTAAGTAAATCATCAACTCGTTCAACCGGAATAAATTATCTCGGTTGAGACCATAGAGTTGAGAAAATCATCAATTCATTTAACCGGAGTAAAACATCTCGGTTTAAATCTCAAAGTAAGCATCGAAAACAACAGAATGCTTCAGCAAGAATAAGTCACTTCTATTATATTTGACAAAAAGCGTGTTACATTCAGAAGTATAGGGAGAGCAAGTCTTTCCACAAAAAATTACATAAGAACATAAAATGCTAAAAATAGTACAGTTTGAGGTTGGCCGCATTCCATGGCCGGGGTATGCCTTTTCCTTCCAAATCTTCCAAGTGGTATGCCCCCTTGTCCGCCAAACCGGTTATCTTGTAAGGCCCTTCCCAGTTTGCCCCTAGCTTGCCTTCCCCCGGCACCAGTGTGTTGCCCATCACCTTTCTTAAAACCCAATCCCAACTTTGAACTGTCTGGGGTGCACCGTTTTGTTGTATTTTCTAGAAAGCTCTTGTTGGTATGTGGCCACATGGATTAGAGCCTTGTCTCAGTGCTCCTCCACTAGGTCCAATTCCAGGGCGATGGCTTTAGAGTTCAGCTCGGGCTCAAAACTTTCACTGCGGATGGTGCGCATGCCAACTTCCAATGGGATGACCGCCTCCATGCCATATGCCAAAGCAAAAGGAGTTTCCCCGGTAGATCACCTCAGGGTCGTCCGGTATGCCCAAAGGACACTTGGGAGTTCCTCGGCCCATTTTCCTTTGGCTTTCTCAAGTCTTTTCTTCAACCCATCAAGAATGGTCTTGTTTGATACTTGGGCTTGACCGTTGGACTGCGGGTAAGCCGTGGTGGAGTTGTAGAATTTGATCTTCAATTCTTCACAAAATCCTCTGAATAAGCGCCCATCAAATTGGGTGCCATTGTCCGAAATCAGAATCTTGGGGAGGCCAAACCGCATTACCACATTCTACCAAACAAACCGTTTGACGTCTTTCTCCTTGATTGTTGCTAAGGGCTCAGCTTCAACCCATTTGGTGAAGTAGTCCGTAGCCGCGATGAAGAACTTCCAATTGCCTGGTGACATTGGGAGTGGTCCCACTATATCCAGCCCCCACATCGCAAAAGGCCAAGGGTTTGTGAGGGGAAGAAGTTCTCTGGCCGGCTGGTGAATTTGGTGGATGAACTTCTGGCACTTCTCACATTTGCGAACATATTTTTGAGCGTCCACTTGCATGCACGGCCACCAATACCCTTACGAGATAGCTCGGTAGGCCAAAGATCGGCCCCCGATGTGACTGTCGCATATGCCTTCATGAATTTCATACAGGAAAGCTTCAACGCTGTTTGGGTGTACACACTTGAGATAAGGACTGGTGAAAGACTTCTTGTATAAAGTGCCAGATAGAGAGAGCCAAAACCGCTCTGACTTCACCCAGACTTTATGCGTTTCCTTTTTATCAACCGGAAGGGTCCGCTCTTTTAGGAAGAGGATAATATGGTCCATCCAAGAAGGGCCAAGCTCGGTGCAGAGTACTTCTGTCTGCTCGGGTTCCTCTATACTAGGCCTTGGAAGAAACTCAATCAGGAGAGGACTGGGAGATGTTCTGTCGACCATGGAAGCCATACCGGCTAACTCAAGCGCGCGGCTGTTTTCTTCCCGTCTAATTTGTTGGACCCTTATCGCCTGGAATCGCTTGATGTGGTCTCTTACCAGAGCCTTGTACTTTGCCATTCTGTCATTTTAGCTTCGTAAACCCCAGACACTTGGTTGACAACAAGTTAGGAATCGCTGTAAACCATCAGCTTAGATGCGCGCACCTGGAGCGCACTCTTAAGTCCGGCCAGCAGCGCCTCGTACTCAGCCTCATTGTTTGACGAAGGGAATCCGAGTGTGATAGAGTGTTCGATGGTCAGACCATCTGGGGAGATCAAAACTATGCCCAGCCCAGCACCGTGACGATTTGAGGCTCCATCTACAAAAAAATTTCACATTTCAACAACAAAGAGCTTCCAACACTCTAAGGGGTCCTGGGAGGCTTGAAGGTCGATCGGATCACGGTCGCTCAGCTGTTCGGTTTCTGGTTCGCTGCTGTTTGGTTCCATTTCATCCCCCATCGGCGATACAGCACAGGGCCCAACAGGTTGATCTGCCATGCCCAAGTCCGAAGTCGCATCCCCGGGCTGAAGTACTATACCGGCTGGAGGTTCTATGGCGGGGGGCGCAAGTTTCGCGTCGCCAACATTGCCCTGCCGTGCAATTTCTGGCGAGCCTGCATTCACCTCCTCGGCTGCCGCAGCAAGATCCACCGGGCATACTAGATGAATTCCATGTGAGAATTCAGCAATGAAGTCGGCCAATGTCTGTGCTTTTATGGCAATTTGGGGTTGGAACTTGACGTCGAATTGTCCCAATTTGACCGCCCACTTGAAGATTCGACCGAAGAAATCCGTTCGCTCAAACAGGGCTTTGAATGGGAACTCGGTCAAAATGATGATTGTGTGAGCATGAAAATAGTGCGCCAACTTCCTGGAGGCCATCATCAACGCCAAGGAAAGTTTTTCTAGCGGCAAGTATCTCGACTCTGCCGGTAGCAAGGTTTTGCTCACGTAGAAGATGGGGAAATGCTGGATTCCTTCTGACCGTACAAGCACTGTGCTAACTGCATGCTGAGAAACGGCCAGATAAAGGTAGAGTTCTTCGCCGAGCTTTGGTGTCACCAATAACAGAGTAGAAGACAGATAAGCCTTTAGCTCGGCCAAAGCCCTGTCACATTCCTCGTCCCACGAAAACTTGGATTTCAGGGCTCGAAAGAAAGGGCGGCAGCAACCTGATGACCGACTTATGAATTGATTAATCACGACAGCCATTCCGGCCAGATGTTGCATGTCCTTCGCCGAGTTAGGCTGCTTTAATTCTTGTATGGCTTTGATTTGTATGGAATCTGCCTCGATGCCTCGGTTTGTGACTAGGAAGCCTAGGAATTTCTCGGATCCCACGCCGAAGACACACTTGGACGCATTCAGGCATAGCTTATGCTGTGTGAGAATGGCGAACATCTCGGCTAGGTTGGACAAGTGGTCTCCTTGATGCCTGCTTTTGACCACCATGTCATCGATGTAAGCCTCCATCGTCCGGCCTAGCAGAGGGGCGAACATTTTTGTCACCATCCTTTGGAAAGTTGCCCTGGCGTTTTTCAAACCAAAAGGAATGACTCGATAGCAGAAAAGTCCCCTTGGAGTGGTGAAAGAGGTTATCTCACAGTCGGGGCCATGCATAGCAATCTGATGATAACTGCGGTAGGCATCCAAGAAACTGAGCCTTTTATGTCTGGCCGTCAAATCCACCAGCTGGTCTATTCTGGGCAGAGAAAAGCTATCTTTAGGGCAAGCTCAGTTGACGGTCTTGTAGTCGACGCAAACTCGCCACTTCCCATTCTTCTTGGGTACTACGACTGTGTTTGAAATCCACCGAGGGTAGTGCACTTCCTGAATAGCCCGTGCTTCAAGCAAGTTCCTTACCTCCTCCGCGACTACCTCGGCGTGATGAAGAGCCGACCTCCTTGTTCTCTGAATGACTGGCTGTGCATCAGGAAAAACATTGAGTTGGTGGCAAATAAAACTTGGATCGATGCCAGGCATGTCGTAGGGCGACCATGCGAAGACTTCGATATTTGCCATCAAGAACTCTACCATCTCGGTCCTTTCTTGAGCGGTCAGGCTTGATCCGAGCAAAAAGAACTTGTTTGGACTTTCGGTGTCGATCCATACTTCTACCAATTCTTCAACAGCTTTGTCCTCGGCCCTGGTGCCCACGTCATCAAGGACACTCTAGTCTTCTGGGCCATCAATCATTTGCACGAAGCCTTTGGCAGCTCGGCTTCCGTTCACTGCCACGAAGCATTACATCGACATGACTTGATCACCCCAAATTTCCTCAATTTCCCCCATGGCTGAGGGGAATCTCATAACCTGGTGGTAGGTTCACGCTACAGCCTGCATAGTGTGAAGAACCGAGGATCAGATTGTATGTAGACGGCACCTGCAATACCCAGAACTCTACCTACTTGACCACGGATCCGGCTTTGACCGATAAAATTATTTTTCCCAAAGGCCACTTCGGTTGCGAGTTGAAACCTACCAGTGGCGAAGTTACCGGAGCCAAGTCTGTGTCTCGGAGTTTGAGTTGTTTGAACGAATCGTAGTACATAATTTCAACCGAGCTTCCCTGGTCAATCAAGATGCACTTGACATCGAACTCTTTAACGCGAAGAGTGACCACTAGGGCATCGTTGTGTGGCATTTGAATGCGCTCTAGGTCCCTTGTGGAGAAACTAATCACATCTTTTTCCTCGGTCTTTCCCCTTTTGATCGTGGGCTGGACTGACAAAACTTCCCTCATGTGTTCTGCCTTTTTTATCATTCCTTGGAGCTCACATACACGCGCCGGCTCCACTATGCCGTGGATCACATTAACCACTCCTTGAGGAGGCGCCTCCAAGTCCTCTGGTCCATGCGGATCAGCCAGGGCAGGATGTGCGGCCTTAACACCCCCATCAATGTAAAGATCTAAGTGTCCAGCTGCGACTAACTCCTCCAAGTGTTGCTTCTGCGGTAAACAATCCTCTGTCTGATGTCCTCTCTCCCGATGAAATGTGCAGCGGTACCGCAGATTGAAGCCCTTTTGCGTGTCGCCTAACTTAGCAGGAAACCGGACGTAATCCTCGTCATGGATTTCACTAAGTATGCGATAGAATGAAATCTTAAAGACCATGGTGATGCCCGTCCGAGCTTTCAACCTTCTGTTAGCATCAGCTACGTCATCGCGGGGGTATTCAGCCCGGTCATTCCGACGGCCCCTTTCCCGATTTCGATGATTTGACCCATGGTCAGATTCCTCGGCGCGATCATTTGGACGGGTAGTCTCCTGTCTGACAGCGTGTACCTTGCCAGCCGACCTCTTGTCTGTTACCACCGGAATTGTCTTCGTAGTGGACACCACCGCATCATCCTCTAGTCGGATGTGCTCATTGATGCACTGCATTAGTTGGCCCATGGATGTCGGTTGGTTCATGGTAAGCGAGTCCCGCAGCCTATGTCCGACCGGGAGACCGCACTTATATTGGGTGATTGCCAGGTTGATCGGGCAATCTAAAATCTCATTGAAGGTTTCCCAGTATCTGGAATTGTATGCCTTGAGTGTGTCGCTCGACTCTATTTTGACACTGAGAAGGTGGTCCACCTCCTTTGGCGTTTTAGTGTTGGTCTTGAAACGAGTCACAAAGGTTTCCACCAACTGTTGCCACCTTTCGATGCTTCCCTCTGGCAGCCTCTCAAACCACTTCAAGCCCAGCTCACCCAAACTAGACGGGAAGATAAGGCACATAAGAGCGTCATTACGCCTATGTCCGGCCATGACCTGCCGGAAGTGGCTTACATGCATGTATGGATCGGTTTTTCCATCGTAGAGCGTAAACTTGGGCTGGTGAAAGCCCGCTGGGAGCGATGTGGTTTCTATTTCAAGGGAGAAGGGGGTGGCGTTCAGCCTCGCTAAATCTGTGTCTAGAAGGAGAGGCACGGTTGGGCGGGGTGGTGGCATTATGACCTCTTCACTGGCGTGACCCCCGTAAAATAGCCGCTGGAGCACCGGCACCCTTTAAGTCTCTCGCCAGTGAGCCCGCTCCTTCAAGACTACCTGCAAGTCCTCTGAGTGAGTAGAGTAGGAATATCTCGATGTCGTCGCCGGACGTGAGGGTTGATAGGTACTATCTTGCGCGCTAGACTTTTCTACAGGCGCGTCAGAATCTCCAACCCTGTAACTTCTGGTGATAAAAAGGGAGGGAGTGTGCCGCTGGCTCTGACTGCCTGAACGGCGTGGTTGGGTGCACTCACTGTGGTCTCCCACTCCAGTAACACCCTTTCCTTTGACATGTCGTTTGAGAGCTTCTATCTCCGCCACCATTCTCTGGATGACGATGTCTTGGTCCTTCAACTTGTGCTCCAAACATTGAGCGTGCAATTCTCTCCGCCGCCAGTGTCCGTCTGGGCTCCGCGAGTGACCAAAACTTCTAGCGCGCTTATCACACGCGTCTCTTGAATGTCCTCCTGGGGAAGTCTCCAGGTCCGCCATGTTTGGAACGGCGAGGAGTTCGTCTCTCCGTCTCGCTAACTCCAGGGTGACACCATCAATGGTGGACAACAGTATTTCGTCGTTATTCACCATGGAAGATGATCAGATGAGCTTGGAAGACAAGGTTTTGTCTATTGAACTCTTTCCACAAACGGCGCCAATTGTACGGGGAGCAAATATTCGCAGAGTCCGTACTCCTTTCGTCCAAACTCCTTGTCTATCCGATCAACCTGCAAGCATAACGGCGGTGAGCTACCCGGTGGTGTGTGGCCGAAAAACCCCTCTGACGATCAAGTTAGCACACACACTCAGTGAGAGAGAGAGAGAGCAAGAGAGAGATGTATCACAATGAGTGTTTCTCACCAAAATGATGTTCCATCCCCAACATGGGAGGCGTAATCATGCTTATATACTTTATGCGCTCAACTCTGCACCCATTAGTCTCTTGACACGTGGAGCTGCTCCCCCATCTGTTACCATAAATCCAACGAAGACCACCTAACCAAACCGCCAGACAATATTACCGAGAACTCGGTAGCTCGGCGGCATCACCTCAGCTTCACACGACCGAGCTGCATAACGAGTCCCAATGTCCACTCGCCGAGCTCCATAACAACCGAGCTCAGCAGCATTCTGGTAGAGCCGAGTTCCAGACAGGTCGAGACGGCAAACAAAAAGCCTTCCTGCCGAGCTAAACGTGCGAACCATGGAACCCGGGTTGGCAGGTGACCATCTCGGCCAAGTAAGCTCGGCCCATACACGGGGCTTGACCCTCGGCCGAGCAGGACCGATTCTGGACGCAGACAAGCCCAAGTAGCTCAGCCCCAACTTGCTCTTGGACCTCAACCGAGCAAAACCACCTTAAAATAGGCCCACGTCAGCTTGGCCCAAACGTGCTCGGCCATCTTCTGTCCGGCTTCTACCATGGCCCAAAGCCAGATTATAAATCTCCCTCTCAATGATGATCACGAGAGCGGCGGTTGAGGCGGTGATTAGAAGGATGGTTAGGTGGCGGAGGAAGGAGTTTTGGTCATTGTTGGCCATGGCGGTGGTGGAGAGATTAGGATGAGTTGAATTTGGCGGAAGAGGCCATGTCAAAAACTACATAGGGACAGGAAAGGAGAGTGAGAGTGAACTAACGGTCATTACAAGATGCAACCATTGTCTCTTGTGAAGCTTATAGTTTTTGTTTTTTTTTTTTCATTTTTTGTTTTTGAAAGGTGTGGCAGTGGGTGGGGAGTTGTAGTTTCTAGTGTGTGTCATTAATAGTCAAAATTACATGTTTGTTGACATATGACAATCTGGGTGGTTGCTTTTAGGAATATATACGTTTAATATAGTAACTGTCAACTTTTAATTTATTATCAGCACAATGATATAAGGTTCAATTTTCTTGTCACATCATTATTGATAAATTTATATGTCTAAAATTATGGATGTCTTGCTCTTTGTTTTATACCAGATCCATACACTTCTAGGATAATTATTCAAATTTAGAGCACCATCAATTATGTAGGGTCAAATGTTACAAGTAAAACATGATGACTCACTTTTGTTACATGATTATGATTCTAATATAAACGATGATCCAGTTCATATATGTTAAGATTTCTCACTAATTGAGAATATTATGTATATAATAGAATATGTTATTTTAGAAATATCTAATAATTTTTCACAATTTTAGTAAGAAGTTTCACTAAAAAAATATATGAAAAAAAAAAGATAAATTATATCTTTCACCTCTATAGGTTAATTTAGATTTTAGTCTCAATTTTTTAAATTTAAATAATTTAGCTCCTATACTCAAAGTTTAGTTTCAAACTGATTCTTTTTCTCTAAATTTTTGTTAATTTTTTTTACGTATACATAAGAATGATAAATGTCTCAAAATTAATATAATTTTAACTTTTAATTTAAACTAAAATAACAAATTGAACAAATCCATGGATTGAATTAGTAACCCCACAAGTCCCATAAAAATTGTGTTTGATTGGAACAGAAGTCCCCCCCTCAAGAAGGGGATGAGCAAACAATCCCATGAGAAAGGTGGGACTGTTATTCTAATCCCATAGAATTGAAGAATTGGAGGGAAAAAAATAATTTTGCCTTATTTTACAAAGATAACAAAATTACATTTTACAAAATAAGAAATTTTATATATTTAATCCTAACCAACTAATACCATCGCTGTAGAACACAATTTATTTTATACCTTCTACATAATACCACCATAATGATAAAGCACAACTGTGTACAGATACAGGTCAGTCCATCTCATTACCTTCTACAGCTCAGCACTCAGATGAACAAAATAACAGATTCAGTTGAGTTGGTTCAGTTGTTACTTTACTATAGTTAAAAAGCTGTTAGTTGTTGAGTTTGTATTATATTGATGGATCGAAGCACTGTCCTTCTCCAACTATAATTGATTCAAGCAATGAAGAAGTTCTGAATCCAAAACATGCACAATGGTTAACCATTGATACACATCTTCTGAGTTGCATCACTACCTCTCTATCCCCAACAATTTTCACCTCTGTCTTCCATTGCACAACCAGTTGTGAGGTATGGTTTGTTCTTGAAAAGAGATTCACCTCCTTATCTCGGTCACACATTCATCAATTAAAGAATAAGGTTGGTCGATTGACGAAAATATGATCAACTATGGACGAATATTTGTCTCACATCAAAGCCATTGCAGACCAATTGGCATTAGTTGTTTCTCTCGTGAATGATAAAGATTTAGTTCTCTTAATCCTCAATGGTTTTCCTGACGAATACAGTGCATTCAAGACCACAATCCAAACAAGATCAGATCCAATTTCAATGGCGTCCTTATGCTCTTTACTTTGTTCTAAAGAAATTCATGTTGAACATACTATTAAGCATAGTCATGCATCTAAAATCCCATTTGCATATGTAGCCACTAGAGGTCATAAATATTATTCTTCAACTTCTAGATCTTCCGGAAGCAATTCTGGTCCTACTCATTCAGGCTCTAGAGGCAATTTCAACAGACATGGAGGTAGATTTTATAGAGGTTCTCACAGAGGAGGAAGACTACCTGGATCTCAGTAGTTTTAACAACATGCTTCTCCTTCTTCCTCATCTGCTGTTATCTGTCAAATTTGTGGCAAAATGAATCATTCTGCCTTAGAGTGCTGGTACAAAATGGATAATTCTTTTCAATCTCAGCCTCAATCTGCTCCTAAAGCTTATGCTATCTCTGCATCACAATCTGCACCACCAGCTAACTGGTACATTGACTTAGCAGCCTCTTATCACATTACTAATGATCTGGCTAATTTTTCTTTACATGAGTCCTATCATGATCCGGATCAAGTCACTATTAGAGATGGTTCCTCACTTCCTAGTCACAATACAGGTAAAGGCATTCTTCTAACACCTTCTCCTCTCCTTCTTAACAAAATTCCCTTTGTGCCTTCCATGTCTTCTAATTTGCTCTCTATTCACCAACTCACTTCTAATAACAACTGTTCTATCACTTTTGATGCTAATACATTTACTATTCAGGACAAGGCTACCAATAGAATTATGCATAAAGGTTGCCATTCTAATGGTCTTTATCAGCTTCCTCTTTCTACATCTAGCTCACATCTAGCTACTTGCTATCACAACATTTCTATTTCTGCACCTACTTGACATTTCAAATTAGGCCATTCATCATTCAAGAAACTTTAACACATTGCTGCTACTTCCAAATTTTCCTCATTTTCCCACACTACCACTGGTTTATGTTCTCATTGTTGTGTCTCTAAGACACATAGATTACCTTTTGCTTTGTCAAACTCTACTGTTAATAAGCCCTTTGCTTTAATACACTCAGATGTATGGGGCCCTTTCTCTACTTCTATATCAGGATTTAAATACTATGTTGTTTTCATTGATGACTTTAGCATTCTCTTCATTTTAAGAGTGAAGCCTTTTCCAAATTTCTTGAATTCAAGGCCATGGTTGAAACACAATTTCTTACTTCTCTTCAAATTTTACGGATTGATAATGGTGGTGAATATCTAGCTAAAGAATTTCAGAATTTTTTGTCCTCCAAAGGCATCTTGCATCAGCTCACATGTCCTCATACTCCAGCACAGAATGGGGTTGCCGAAAGAAAGCATCCCTATCTCATTAAAACAACCATTGCTCTTATGCATCATTCTTCCTTACCCTTGCATTTGTGGTTTGATGCATTGGCTACTGCAATTGTTCTTATAAACCAACTTCCTACAACTAAACTTCAATTTCTCAGCCCCTTTGAGGTTCTCTATCATAAACCACCTGATTACTCGTTTCTTTGCACATTTGGTTGTCGATGTTACCCTTGGTTAAAACCCTACACTTCTCACAACTTCAACCTCACTCTATTCCTTGTGTCTTTATTAGTTATCATCCAGCTATTAAAGGATATCGATGTTTGGATCCTATCACCAGCAAAATTTACACATCTCGCCATGTTGTTTTTAATGAACATCTTTTTCCCTTTTCCTCTTCTTCTTTGTTGTCTTCTTCATCTCCCTCTCTTACTCAGTTACATTCCTTTTTCTAGTCCACACCTTCCCCTCAGACTATTAGTCCAAAGCCTTTCTCTCCTCTAGTTCCTGCAGTAGCAGTCCCAAATGTAGTCCATATATCTCATCCAGATCCAGCTGCACCCGCAGCTACAGCTGTAGCTCTTCTGTCTCATCCAGTTGCACCAGCAGCAACTCCAGGTCCTCTGGCTCATCCAGCTACCCCAACAGCTACCAAGCTGCTGAAGCTCTAGTCATTGTTCCTATCTCTACCTTGACTATTGATTTACCATTTCTACCTCCAACTTCGCATAATACCCATCATATGGCCACAAGATCCAAGTCTCATCTTCCTTCTTTTACCTTTGTTATCACCTCTGTTATTGAACCTACTTCCTTCACAGAAGCTTCTCAATCTCCATCTTGGACCAACGTTATGCTTGAGGAATATCAAGCTCTGCAGAAACAATTCACTTGGCCCCTTGTTTCTTTACCTCCCAACAAACAGGCCATTGGATGTAAATGGGTGTACAGATTAATGACTAACTCAGATGGCTGCATTGCTCGGTACAAAACCCGATTAGTGGCCAAAGGCTATCTTCAAGAAGAATGTGTGGACTTCCAGGACACATTTAGTCCAGTGGCTAAGCAACCTACCATTCGTATTTTATTATGTCTTGCTCTTCACTTTAATTGGACCATCAAACAGCTTGATATTAGTAATGCTTTCTTACATGGAGTTTTGAAAGAAGAGGTTTACATGTCCCAACCTCAAGGGTTTATTGATTCCACTCACCCTCATTTGGTCTGTAAACTTCACAAAGCATTGTATGGCCTTAAGCAAGCTCCAAGAGCTTAGTTTTCCACTTTTTCCACCTATCTTCTATCTCAAGGTTTTTTTCCTAGTCACTGTGGCTCATCCTTGTTTGTTCACAAAACTTCTACTTCTCTTACCGTTTTGGTTATCTATGTTGATGATATCCTTCTTACTGGTAGTGATCCCTCTTATATTACCTCTTTCCTGGATCATATTCATACTGTTTTTTCAATGAAAGAGTTGGGTTTCATCAACTATTTTCTTGGCATCTCAGTCACTTCCTTTCCTACTGGTTTCTTCCTTAATCAAGCTACGTATGCCACTGAGATTTTGGCTCAAACTGGGATGCTTAATTGCAAAGCCTATGCTTCTCCTATGGCTATCAGATCCTCTCCATCTTCCCATTCTGATGTTGATCTTCCTTTTGACAACCCATCTCTATATCATAGTCTTGTGGGTGCCCTTCAATACTTGACTATTACTCATCTTGACTTAGCTTTTGCTGTCAATTCTACTTGCCAACATATGCAGTTCCCTCTTGTTAGTCATTTTCATGCTGTCAAACGCATCTTACACTATGTTAAAGGCACTCTCACTTTTGGTCTTTAGTTTTCACCCGGTTCTCTTGTTCTCCATGCATACTTTGACTCTGATTAGGCTAGCAACGTTGTCGATCGCCGCTCTACTACTAGGTTTTGTGTCTTTCTTGGTCCGAACTTACTTTCTTGGTCTGCCAAGAAACAGCCCACTATTTCTTGGTCCTACTCCGAGGCTGAATATCGTGTCTTAGCTCAAACTGCTACTGAGCTTAGTTGGTTGGGCATGCTTCTTACAGATCTTCATGTCTCTTGTCCCACTCATATTCTCTGGTGTGACAATCTTTCTACCATAGCTATCACTAGCACTCATGTCTTCTATGCTCGTTCTAAGCACATTAAAGTCGGTTACCATTATGTTCGAGAAAGAGTGATTTCTAAAATTTGTCTGTCCAACATGTGGCCTCTTCTGATCAATTAGCAGACATTCTCACCAAGCCCTTATCCGTTGCTCGCTTTCACTGGCTTCAGTCCAAGCTATTGGTTCTTCCCTTACCTGCCAGCTTGAGGGGGCATGATAAAGCACAACCATGTATAGATACATATCAGTCCATCTCATCACCTTCTATAGCTCAACACTCAGATGAACAGAATAACTGATTCAGTTAAGTTGGTTCGGTTGTTACTTTACTATAGTTAAAAAGCTGTTAGTTGTTAAGTTTGTATAAACCATGGTTAGGATAAAAGACAGTTGTATATATATATTAGGAACTCTACTATATCAAGTCAATGAATTCAAAATACAAAATCTCTTTACATAATAGTAATCTCTTCATCCAATTCCACCATACTAATAATTTCATCCAATCTAGTCCGACAAACAAACGGCACCAAAGCATAAGGCTAAATTGTTTACTTAAAACCATAATGACCAAAAACGAAATGTGAATCAAATTATAAAAATTAAATGCGTAATTTACCTCCCAAAAAAGTAAATATTTAGCAAGATGGAGTGCATTAATCAAATTTCTTGATATATAACTTATACGTAACACCAAACCTTGAGATGTCAAGAAACCAATTCGACAACAACTAGGATCACCGGAACTCACCAAACCTTGAGAAATCCACAGAAGAGGAAGATCACTTGATAAGAAGTACCAAGAAAATTAAGAGCACAAATGAAACAAACGACCAAGAGATGGAACAAGCAATGATCATGGAAATTAAAGTTTTAAAGGACAAGTCCAACACACAGAAAACTCCTTCTGTGGAACCTCTCCTTCCTCAATCCTTCAAGGAAGCTTTAACTAAGGTAAGAAATTGGAACTATATTTGATGATGCAGCTGAAAACTTATCATCAGATGAGGAGAATAACGAGCAAAGGTACATATCTACAACTGCAATTACCTACTTTGATAGAAGATTAGGAAACCAGGGGAAAATACTCTAATTATAAGATTACTGGGGGGGAAAGCATAGGCTATCGAATTCTATGCATGAAGGTTAAAAACATTTGGCAACTTCAAGGGGAGTTCAACGCAATCGATTTAGGAAGTGACTACTTCCACTTTAAATTCACAGACAAGGAAGACTATAATAAGGTCTACACAGGAGGACCATGGGTCATCATGGACCATTACCTAACTGTAAGGTGCTGGGAACCAAATTTCAAACCATCGGAAGCACTGGAAACCACAACCGCCGTTTAGGTTCAGTTTCCAGAGCTTCCGATCGAGTACTACCAGGATAAAATGCTATTTGTAATTGCAAAATCCATTGGTAAGCGTCTCAAGATTGATTAGACAACAGCAATAGCTACTAGGGAAAGTTTGCTCATATATACATTGAACTTGATCTCACAAAACCACTAAAGCCCAAATTTATCTTGGAAGGTAAGTGCTATAACATTGAATATGAATCCTTCCATTAATTTTCTTTCCTGCGTGAAATAATAGATCATCGCAAGGAAGCATGTAGATTCAAGGAGCCAAACACCCAACCGCTAGCAAAGAATCTAGTTGTTTTCGATGAACAGTGTTCAACCACAGGTAGCTCTATGAACAAGGGTCATCTGTAACATGTGTAGAAGGAGAAAGAGACATTTGGGCTGTGGATGTTAGCGGCCAAGCGAGGAACAAAACGAATCCAAAGAAGGCCCAAGAAGCATTGGGCCCAACCCAAAAGCAAAAAAATTCAAATATCTAGAAGAGGACCAAGATGAACAGAGAAAAAGCTCTAAAGGAAAAAAAGTCACACGGGCTGGAAATGAAAAAGCCCGAGGAGAATCCAAAATACAAGTTGGCCCAAACTAAGCCAAAGATCCCAAAGGCAAATCCAAAGTTGGCCAAGCCTAGAATAAATCAACATAACCAAATCTCCAACCACAAGTACAACCAAGTTCGCATCTAATGGAAGTAAGACCAACACATCTGCATAGATATAATATGTCAAATTCACCAGTCTATGAACAAGCAGGAATCCCCAGGTGCACCAATGGCATCTAACCACAATTACAAACATCTGACATGGATTGTGCATTGGAAATATCCCCATGCCAAACTGACCTTACCATGGTTGAGACTACCCATATACCAACCCAAACGGTGATACCAACAAACATTACACACACAACTAATAACCCAAAAGATCACGGAAGAATAAACCCAACACTACCAGACCTCGGTGAGTTAAGAGATGGAGAGGCAAGAACACATGAACCCAGAGATCTAGATCTTAGAAGTACAAGAACACTTGAACCAGATCAGTGCAATGACTCTGTTATTGGAACCAGGAAACGAAGCACTTCATCGCGTCGCTTGATAGAGCAAATCCGCCTGATAATAGAGCCAAGTTGGGAAAGCGATCCACTAAGTCCACTACATTCAATTCAAATGGCCTCCATGAGATTAGTGAAAGACAATCATCGTAGGATTCGTAGTATTATCAAAAAGTTGGAGACAGATCCACCTACCTCTTCTTCTATGGATTTGCTCAAATTGTTGTTTTGGAATTGCCACGAAGCCGACAATAAAACATTCAAGCGAAATCTTGTAGAGATTATTCGCATCCATAAACTTGAAATAGTGATCCTTATAGAGACTAAAGTGGCTTTTAGCAGAATGGGTAATTTCTTTAATCATTTAGGTTTCACAACATCTACTATTGTTGGCTCAGTTGGCAGAGTTGGTGGGATCTAGATAGTCTAGGACACTAATCATGTAAATGTGAGAGCCTCATTTGCTGGCCCTCAAGCTATTTGTGCTACTGTTCACAAGGAAAACTATGAAGAGTGGGTGCTAGCTACGATATATGCTAACCCAAATCCTGTTTTAAGAAAGGATTTATGGAACGAACTGGAAGAGGTGGCGAAGAACATGGAAAAACCACGGCTAGTGGCAAGGGACTTCAATGATTATGCCAACCAAAGTGAAAGAAGGAGCTTCTCAACTAATTAGAGTTCAACTAGGCACCAAAAGTTTCTTGAAAGAATTAATAACTCCAATCTGATAAACTCAGAAAGCTCAGGACCCAGACTTGGACAAACGACAGACAAGGTCTAGCTAATAATATGGAAAGGTTGGACAAGTCAATGTGCAATGAGGATTGGAGAACTATGTTCCCTGAAGAAACTGTAAGAGTGCTCCTAAGAACTTACTCAGACCACTCACCACTTGTTGTTTATATCCAAGGAATGCACTCTCTCAACCCTATAAATAGACCATTTAGATTTGAGGCTGCTTGGATGTCTCACCCTGGCCTTGCTGATGTTACTACCTCTTCTTGGTCTGATATAAACAATAACCTTCAAGATTTCACTGTTGAATTCACTATTAGAGTCAAGAAGTGGAATAAAGAAGTTTTTGGAAACATTTTTAAAAGAAAAAGCCATTTACTGGCCAGAATTGAGGGCATCAAAAGAGCTTTGACAAATAATTTTACTCATAATTTGCTCACATTGGAAAAAGAGCTCATCTAACAATATAATGATGTTCTTTTTCAAGAAGAAACGTTGTGGTTTCAAAAATCCAGATCTAAAAACATTACCCTTGGGGATAGAAATACCAAATACTTCCACATTTCTACTATCACTAAGATGAGAAAACTCAAGATAAATGCTATTAAAGATGAAGATAGAAATTGGGTTATTGACAAGGATGGGATTAAGAAGGATATCGTTGATTATTTTAATAACCTTTTCAAAAAAAAGATAATACTCAGCATTTGAATCATTGGAATAATATAACTTCAACTCACTTTACTCAAGAGGAAAATGATGTTATGTTAAGGGCCTTAACTGACTCTGAAATTCTGTGAGCTATCAAAAAGAATTGGTACCTTCAAAGCTCTAGGCAAATATGGGATTCAAGCCTTATTCTATCAGAAGTACTGGAATAATGTGGGCCAATCTATGTGTGAGTTTGCTAAAAGTTGTTTCCAAGCCAATAGAGTTCCTAATGATGTCAATGAAACCCTTATTGTCTTGATTCCAAATATTGAAAATCCTAATAATATCAAAGAGTTCAGACCCATAAGCCTTTGTAATATAACTTACAAGATCATCACTAAGCTTATTGTGGGAAGAACTAGACATCTTCTGGACACCCTTATTAGCCCAAATCAGAGCAGCATTATTCCTGTACTATAACATATAAGACTTTTTGTGACAAAAATAAATTCATCACCAGAAACGTCGCTAAAAGTGCATCTAACAAAGCCAAATTTGACTTTTAACGACGAATTTTCAAAAGTGTCACTGAAAATAACAATTAGCAACAAAATTTGTATGGTCATGAAATATTTGATTTTACATAACTAAACATTTGGTTGCTAATACTTCGTCACAAAATGTCCCAATTTGGTCACAAAAAACAAAATAATGACATTTTCAACAACAATTATATTTGGCTGCTAAAAATCAAATTACTTTCTCTACTACATATTTTCGTTGCTAAAAGTCAGTTTGAAGAAAAATAAATAAATAAATAAATTAAAAATAAAAATTGGCATCCACTCATCAAAGCTCTCAATTCCCAAAAACCATAATGATTATAGAAAGAAAAATTTTACAAAAAAAAATAAAAATAAACTTCAAAGATGGAAAATAAGATAAACAACCTCTAATGTGATCAAAGTAATGTAGACACCCCATTTTTGACCGTCCTCAAGACTTGGTTGTGCTTACAGGTACATCCAGCAACAAGTTTAGTTGTTCACCGAGCACTCGAACTTCGCAGCGGAACGTCACAGGTTTGAACTTTCCAAACCCTGTTTCATTTTTGCCCCATCTTTGGATCATGCTTTAGTGCACTGTCGGCTATGATCAAGGGCTGCCGGCCATGGTCTAGGCCCTGCCAGCCATTGATGAAGCCTGTCGGCCATCAATGAGGCATTGCCGACCACCACTAATGGCCAACTGGCCACCATGTTTCAACAAATATTATTTTAGATCTTTTGAGCCAACTGTAGCTCACTGAGCCATCCTCCATACAGTGTATGGAGGGATGGTGGCAAGTTTAAGCTTGTCAAGCAAGCTTTTGCTTGCATTGCTTATAAAAGAAGAGATGCCTCCCCCTTCTCAAGGGTTCAGAAAATTTGGAGACAAAATCTCTCTCTCTCTAGAATTCTCACTCTCTCTCTCTATATATTGTGCTCAATAGTGCCTTAAAGTGTTGTTTCTTCACACTTTTGCACACAAACACCTACTCAAACACCTTCACCTTGGAGCTAAGGTCCTTGAAGCTTGTTTTGAGGTCTTAGCATTGGTTTTGGTCCAAAATTGTTGCTGAAGTTACTGTCTTGCCATTGTGCTTCAAGGGTGAGTGTCTTCCCTCTTTAAGCTTTATTTTGATCAAGTGTTTGGCCACCTTTGTATGTTGTTTTAGGCCTAGCTTTTAACTACAAAAACCTTTGTTTTCAAGTGTTAAAAATGTTTGTTTAAGGCCTTGTTTGAGTTAGGGGTGGTCTATCCCCTTTTGTGGCTTATTTTGCTTTGCTTTGATTTGAGCCATGTTTTAAAGCCTTTGAGATCCCCTTTTCTTGGCCTTTTAACCACTGAATTCCAAAGGAATTTCAGTGGTATAAAGTGGGTTTTGGGACCCAAAATAGGAGAGGGTGGCCCCCTCTCCTTGTATTCTTGTTTGCTTGTGTTGTTGGTCTAATACATGAGCATGTATTTCTCCTTTCTTTAAGCTGAGCTCAAGCATGTTTTTGTGACTTTTTGGACCTGCCATAATTCTGTTTTTGGTTGGTTTGGTTATTGGTTGCTTGCATCTTACACTTGTAGTGCAATCCTACTTGTTGGCTTAACATGCATCATGCTTTATGTCTCTCATTCTAGCATATATTGGCTCCACTCTAGCATGTTTTTGGCCATTATTTGACATGCTTTAACTCTAATTTTGGGTGTTTGGGTCACCTCTTGCTTGCTTTTGGTACTGGTAATGCAATCATGCTTGTTGGCCTAACATGCTTCATGCTTTAGTTCATCCTTCTAGCATGTGTTAGCTTTGCTCCAGCACATTTTTGCCACTGATTTAACATGCTTGAGGTCTATTTTAAGTGGTCTTGGTCATATATACTTAGCTTTATAAAGCTATAGTGTAGTTGGGCTTCACTAGCTTTGTGTTTGAGGTCCCTAACATGCTTTGAATATGATGATTGCATGCCTTAACCTCATTTCTCACATGATTTCAGTGTATATAGCATGGTCACACTCTCACATGTTCCACTCTTTCAATGCTTTTGAGAGATGTGCCTTATGCCTTGTTTGTGAGCCAATACGTATGCATGCTTGTCTAAGTGTTTGGGCTATCATTTCAGCATGTTTTGGCCTTTGATTTGGCATGGTTGAGCTCTATCCAGAGCTGGTTTGGTTGTTTAGGCTGTGTATTGCATACTTCTTGTGTATCGCTCTTTACTAGCCTTATGCTTTGGGCCCTCTAGCATGCTTTATTTATGATGTTAGCATGATATGGCATTGTTTAACATGTGATTCTAGAGAATATACCTCTGTCATACTCTCATATATATCACTCTTTCAATGCGTTTAAGAGTCGAGCTTTGTGCCTTGCTTGCGAGCCATAACTTGAGCATGCTTTTCTTGCTTCTTGTGCTTAAGTTTCATCACATTTCAGCCACTGTTTTGGCATGCATGAGGTCTGTTTGGGGCTGGTTCAGTCCATTGAGCATTGTATTGCATGGTCCTAGTGTTGTATCCTTCGTTAGTTTTGACGCTTAAGTCTCTTAACATGTTGTGCATGCGTTGTTTGCGTGTTAGAGTCTTGCGTTTCATGCTAAGATTAGCATGTTGTTTGCATAGCATGTTGTTTGTGTGCATTGCATTGTGTTCAACTGGACATTATGTTGAACGTAAGGTGGATTGGTCCACTTCATACTTGAAGTGATGAAAATGAGCCAATCCCCTTTGTCTCCGTTGCCTTTGATCATCCATGATGAGGTAATGGATTTAGAGTCTTGTTTGCATTACACTTATTGAATTTGTGCAAGTTGGATCTTTGGCCATCATGCATTGAGATGCTTGATTGATGGTCTTGTATCCAATGGTGCCTCTCCCTTTATATTTTAAGGTGATATGGAGTGGCATAGTACATACATACCCTTGGGAGATCATCCCTTTTTCTCTAGTTTGTGTTCTATTGTAGAATGGTGTCACAGCACACCAGTGGCCGGCAGTGCCACATTGATGGCCGGCACTGTTTCATCATTGGCCGGCAGTGAGCACCCTTGCCCAGCAGGTGGCCGACAGTAACTCCTCATGGCCGGCAGGCCATTGGTGCATTCCCCAGCATGGATTGGGTAAGATCCTGCAGCAAGTTCTTAAGGACACCCTACAGACAGAGCCTCAAGAGAGCAAACCGGAAGGCTTTTCGGGGCGAGAAACCGAATGTGTGCATGCATCTTCAAACAGAGCTGGAGCAGATTAGTTTAAAGCTTTATTTGTTAATTAGCTTGAATTTGTAATTTGATTAATTTGTTAATTAGTTAAATGTTGTAATAATTAAGTAACTTAGTTTAGCTATTTCTTTATTGGTTTGTAATAATTAGTCTAATTAGCTTAATTAGATTAGTTGATTAGCTTAGCTTAGATTAGCTTAGCTTATTTATTCGGACCCTTCGTCGAGAGGGCAAATGTTGTAATAAGTGTGCATGTGTGTGTGAATGTCTTCCAACCCCACGTCTTTCTCCCTTTTACTTATCCGCTTTTGATGGTTAGTTTAGGGCATATTTCAATTAGTATATCTTATGCTTTGCATGTTTACATCATTCATTTGTCTTGCATGCACCGGGCTCGGCACATCATTCAAACCGCATTGTATTTCAATACACTTCTTTGAATACATGTATCAAATGTCGCATTTATATGCCATCTTAGATAGCCGAGCCCATTTAGTTGCATTTTGCATGTGTTGCATTAGGCATCTTAACATAGTTAGGATCATGCATTGATTTCTAACTAGTTTTCTTTTTTGGCTCAGAGTACACTGTAAGTGTTTATGCTTTAGCATCCTTGCATGTGTGTAAGTGATTTCCATGATAGCATGCTTGCCATGAGGCTATGTGTTTAAGTGATTAACTGCATGAATGCCTGTGGATGAAGGCTTCATTGCTTGAATTGGAACAATTCATCAAAATGTATGTTTTAAACCCACTTGTTTGTGGCAAATCATGTTTTAAGCCCACTTAAGAGTGGCAAATCCGCATTTTAGCCTACTTGAGGGTAGCAACTTTAAACCATTTTCGAAAAACAAACATGAGATGTTTTGTTCCAAATTGAGTGATTTAGTCTATACTTATATGCTGCGCATCACATAGTAATTCTAGATTAATAACCGGAATAAGAACACATGTGTTTATAAAAACAACATATCATGTTAGTAGAGACCGATCTTTGATCGGGCGAGCGGGGGTGCTCATTTCAGGACCTTCCCCTCTCGTACCCAAGTTCCCGAGCCGAGGCAACTTTGGTGATGACGGACACGTGGCCTTAGGCACGAGTCAGGGTTTCCTAAATTTTTCAAAATAAAATATTTAGGTAGCGACTTTGAAATTTGGGAAAGCAGTCCATGTTTGGCGCTTTTTGATTAAAATCGATTTTCCAAAACGATTTGTCGGATTTGGACTCTTTGGTGATTTATCAGTCTTATATTGCACTTTGTGAGATTAGATTTAGAACCGTGATAGGAGTCCGAACTGTAGTAGCTAGAACACAATTCGCACCCTCTCTGAAAGGGGGTTCGGGCGATCTACAAGTAAAAATTAGAAAAAAGGAAAAAAACCAAAGATGGCGCTGAAAAGAATTGTCCAGGAGATTAGTCAACACCATACCTACCCTGTAAAGCCATAAAAAAACATACTTTAGGACAAGTATCCATCAATCAAAAAAGATATATATAAACCATTCAATTACAATAAAAACTTAATCCACATATTGCAGTGAGTATTTGATGTCCATATAGTTAAAATTAACTTCAAAATGATATATATATATATATATATATATATTATTTTTTTAATTACCTCTTTTCAAACATAATAGCCACATAAACATAATTCAATCTATCACCAAAAATTACCTCCAAAGAATATGTAAAGCTAAAAATATTATAAATAACTACAATTAAATAATACCTTTGTAAGGATGACATCGAGGAGCCTGTTCCTGCTTTTTATTCACACAGCTCCGATTGATGACTATTTATGAAACAACTACGAGGAATACAAATTGTGTTTCTAAATCAAAGTACCAAGATGACAAAAAAATGCATGGGATTAAAAACAAAAAAAAAACATGTTAAGAAAAAGGAGCATTAACTTCATTTTTTACCTAATTGCACTCATCTGCACTTATCCTTCACTGGATTTTACCAGTCAACTGCCATAAAAGAAATAAAATAAAATAAAAAAAATCATAATTGAATGTAAAGAATATGAAAGAATGAAAGGATACCACAATGTAGCAGAAATATTTGAAGACCTTTATGGCAATGAAATGAGAAGAACCCATATTCAAGCTTCCAAGTTGATAAACAAAGTAGCAGAAATCTGCAAAAAAAAATTGAAGAAGATGATGAAGAATCAACCTACAGAAAAACTTAATATAACTTGAAGGGTCGAGAAATACCTTGATAGAGAGTGAATAGTGGCCCATAAATAAATATTAAACTAAAAAGTAAAAAGTCAACTTTTTACCAGCTTCCCAAATCACTTCCAAAAAAACCAAAAAAACTTAGTAAAAAATCAAAAGTCAACTTTTTACCAACTTTCCAAAACAACCCTTAGTATTTTGCTATTCCTGAGTTTTTATTTTAGGACTATAAAAAAAGGCTACATATGCATGGGTTGGTCTAGGCATGTTGGTCTAGGCGTGAAGGATTATTTTTTCTTTAACACCGCAAAAGATTAGTTTGATATGATGGTTTTACAAATATGAATTAGAAATTGGAGAGTTGATAATTAATTTAAAGAGGAAATAGAAAATAAAATTCTGTCAAGTTAAACATTGATGTCCCTCTTCTATAAAGATTAGTTAGGAAGATTGTTGAATATTTGAATTGATATCAATTTAAAACATCAAGTTTCAGTTATTGTAAAGTTTAATTTAAATTATTATACAATTTATCCCAAAAAAAGGCATCACAATAATATTATTTATATTTATCTATATACATATATATACCATATATAAAATGAATAGGTCATTTATGCTGTATTTGGTTGAGGGATTTGAGAAGGGATTTGGAAAGGGAATGGAAATGGAAATGATAGGTGAAATGTGAAAAAAATATACCTACATTTCACATAGTTTCACACACCTTTTTCTTTTCCTTTCCAAATCCTTCTCTAAATTTCTCAACCAAACACAGCATTAATATCTAAGCTTTCTTCTTTTACCAAGTGTCTTACCTTAACCTCTAACCTAAGACTAGTAGTTTGATAAATAATATTTTTACAACTTGAACAACAGATCTTATATAAATAAAATTTTATATTTTACAAATTTAATAACACGCTCATTAAGTGGACACACGCCACTAAGTAATATATTATTGTGACATTATTATATTGCATTCGTGGCATAAAATAAATTTGTAGTTCTTTTTTTGGGATAGGGAAAATAAGACTCTATTTGGTTTAATTTTCAAATCATAATTACATATTTATATTTGAATGCTATGTTTGATTTAAATTTTTAAAAATTGATTCCAATGTCACATTTGAACACACGTTCCAATGTATGTTTGGCAGAGTAAAGTTCTTGAATTTTGAATCTGCGATTGGATTTACCCAGTCATCCACCTGGACATCCCCCGGACGTTCGTTGATTGACCAGAAAAATGCTTTTTTTTGGAGCAATTGTAACCTGTTATCGAAGAGAAAAAAATTTATATTTGTTTTTAATATTTTTTAAATATAGAAATTATTTTTTTAGACCAAAATGACAAATTATTTTTTTTTAAATTGAATTTTAAAAAGAGTTTGGCTATAAGTTTTGAATAGAATTTTCAATAGAGTCACTACAAAAAAATCAAGATTTAGTAGTGGCCAAAATTGTCGCTAAAAGCAGGAAAAAGCGTTGCTAAAAACTAGAACACCTTTACCCGCAGTTGCAATAGCGGCGGCCAAACCGCCGCAATAGCCCCGTCGGCATATCCTTATAGTGACGTTTTCTGCAAACGCTGGTATAGTTATTTTTATTGCGACGGTCGATGTAGTGACAGTTATAAATGTCGCTATATCTTTAATTTACCAATTACTTGCTAACTTTATAGCGACGGGTCAACTGTCACTATATCCTTCACTTTTGCGACATTTTGTGAACCGCTGCTATATTTTGACTCTATTTCATCAGTTTTACACTGTCACTATAGCCATAGAATTCATTTTTAATTTTATTTACAACTACGGTTATTAACCGTAGTTGTAGACTATTTTGGGAGGGGGGGTAGGAGGTGAATAAGTCATAAATAAAATGTCAAAAAACTACAAGATACAATGGGTATACCCTAGGAGCTAACCAACTATACAAAGACACAAAAACCAAAACACAAAAAAAAAAAAAAAAAATCTTGACAGCGAAAACCATCCTGTTCACACACCAACAGCAATGACACCAGGCATCAAAGTAAACAACAACATCCAGCAAAAAAGTCAACAACCTACCAAAGCATGCACCAACAACAAGACCAGCAAGAAATTGTAGGCTATGTTTACTATTCAATTACCAATAATATATAGCTTAAAATTTTCAATCATTTGCTAACCATTAATGGTTGTCTCTCACTTATCTTTGCTCACATTATATATCTATAACAACACTATTTTATTCTAATGGCTCAATACTCAATAATTGTAAAAGGTAAAAAAGTCTGCATTTTTATAATCCCAAAATATCCAAAACAACTTAATTAAAAGGTTCATTACATAAGCCTGTAATACAAAAAAGATCCAATGTTTCTAGCAAACTAATAGCCCACACCATAATCCAAAAGATAAACTTGTCACATAACAATAGTACTCAAAAGTATTACTCATAACGCCATTTTATAAAGACCTCCATGAAAAATGTTAAAATCGAGAAATGACATCCATTTTTTGATACTTTCATATTGTCTTATTTCCTGCAATAAAAATAATTGAATGAGCATTGTAGACACCCCTTTTTTACCGCCCTTAAGACTTGGGCACTACTGATGGCTTACTTGATGATGTAGGCTATGCTATGCAAAGGCTCGATTTCTCAGGCAAGGAAAGAGTCAAATCCCAACCTTACACCTCATTTTGGACCAAAACTATTTTGAAAAGATTTCAGGTCTTAAAACTCTCTCTTTCAAAATATTTTGAAAAAGGTTTCTGCGATGTTCCAAGGCTCGCATTTTGTCAAATGTTGCACTTTTCGGTAAACCGAGCAAGGACAAAGTAGAAAATGAATGAAAGAGAGATAAAGGCCTTGTTTGGTTTGTATTTGAGAAACATGTTTTGAGATAAAAAGTACGAATATTTGTTTGGTTTGGTTTTTTTTCAAAAGATGTTTTGAAAAATTATTTTGAGAGAGAGTTTTGGAAAAAGTGATTGATTTGATGTGTATGAGAGAGAGATTTGTTTGGAAAATATTTTGGGAAAATTTGTTTGGTTTGATTACTTTTGAAAACTTATTTGTAGAGAATTTTTTCCAAAATTTTTTGAGAAACACAAACCAAATAAGGCCAAAATCTTTGAAAAATCTTTCAAAATACCTTGGTTAGGGGTTTGGAGTTGAAGAAAAGAAGAGGAGAGGAAAGAAACCAAGGTGGGGGAAAAGTCGGGCATGGATCGTTAAGAGAGAGACGAGCAATCCTCGCTAAATCAGGCCTATCCTTTTGAATACTTGGATTTCAGCTATGAGGCCACCACCGTTGGAAAGCTTACTTCCGGGGCTTCATTTTTCACTCAAGAATCTCCTAAAGCTGAGTCCGGATGGGGGAGATATGGTTGGTTGAAGTTGGGCATCATTCCGGTTGGACCGAAACTGAGCAGTCTTCACTAAAAGAGGGATATCTCTTAGAAAACTTGGAATCATGAGGTGAGGCTTCCAAATTTGGAAAGAATACTTCCAGGGCTACAGTTTAGGCTCAAGAATGACCTGAAGAGGAGTCTAGATGAAGAAATTAGGCTTGCTTCAAGTCAGGGACCAGCATTGATTTTTTCCGTCGGCCTCTATGGAACTGCATCGGACACAATTGGACCTCATCGGCCATAGGTCAGCCAAAAGTGAACCTTATTGGCCACAAATGTTGGCCGATCGGCCAAAAATGTCCAAAAAGCCCAGAATTAGCAGATATTTCTCCTTCAGTTGTTTCCAGCTTGTGCCACCTGTCCCAAATTAGATATTTCGACCCAAGCGTGATATTTTGCTATATAATGAAGCCTTATATCTCATATTCAAGGGTTAGAACATTTCAAAAAGGCTTAGAAATTTAAGAGCTTCTCACTCTAAAATCCTCTCTCTCTAGAAGTTTTGTGAGCAAAACCTCACTCCCTCCCTAGAACTCTCTCATTCTCCTCTTGTTTTAGGCTTAGAAATGAGAATTTCCTGCACTTTTGCAAAGAAACCTTTAACCAAAGTTTATCATCTTTGGGTTGAGGTAGTTTGGGACTTTGTTTGAGCTCCAAAAGGCTAATTTTGGCTCAGATTTTGGGCTGGTTTTGCAGCTGTACATCAAGGGTAAGAACTCTCTCTCTTTTAGCTTATTTTGCATGCTTGCTTGGCCATCTTTTCACACTACTTTGGGGCTGTTTTTGGGGTGGTGTTGAACTACAAAAACCTCTGTTTTTCTCCTATTTTTCAGTCCTAAAAGTGTTGGTTTGTGCCTTGGTTGGCTAGGAGGTTGTCCTCTCTTTTGCTCCTTGGCTTGTAAGGCCTTGTGAGCTAACTTTCAAACTTTTCAAAATAACTTTTTGTGGCCTTTTAACCACTGAAATCCAGAGGATTTTCAGTGGTAAAATCCCTATTTTGAGGGCCCAAATAGGAGAGGGTGGTCCCCTCTCCTCTTGTCTTGCTTGCTAGTGTTGATGGCCAACCAAATGAGCATGTGTTTTTACTTCTTTATGGATTTGTTTAGGCTCATTTTTGTGACTTCTTAGACCTGATATAACATTGTTTTAGGCCGGTTTGGTCACCTCTTGCATGCTCCTTGCACTTGTAGTGCAAATCTTCTCACTAGCCTAACATGCTTTGTGCTTTAAGCCATGGTTTTAGCATGATTTTGGCTCAACTCAAAGAAGCTTTTACTCATATTTCAGCATGCTTAAGCTCTGTTTGAAGTTTCTTTGGTCATGTATGACTTGTTTTGTATAGCCATAGTGCATTCTAGCTTGTTAGCTTTGAGTTTCCATGCCACTAGCATGCATTGCTTGGGCTATTTGCATGATTTGGCATCGTCTACCATGTTATTTCAGAGCATATAGCATTGCCATGTTCCCACTTTTTCACTCTTTGAATGCTTTTAAGGCTCATGCATTGTTGCCTTGTTTGTGGCCTAGCTTGTATGCATGCATGCCTAGACTTTCGAGCTCCCATCTTAGCATGTCTTAGTCTTTGTTTTGACCTGTTTGAGCTCTGTTTGTGGCTGGTTCATTCATTTGTGCCATGCATTGCATCTTCTTGTGTAGTCCTTTTTGGTAGCCTTGTGCTTAAGGGCTCTTGCATGCCACACTTGTGTTGTTTGATTGGTTTGACACCATTCCATACATGATTTCAGAGCTTATAGTGTTGTCACATGTCCATGTTTTTCACTCTTTAAGTGCTCTTAAGAGTTGCATCTTTATGCCTTAATTCTTGAGCCAAATGGCATGTATGCTTGTCTTGCCTTTTCATGCCTTTCATGCCATCATTTCAGCACTATTGGCCACTACTTTGGGCATGATTGAGATCTGTCCATTTTAGTTTAAGTCCATTTTGCATGTTGTTGCATGCTTATCGCATTGCATGTTGTTGCATGCTTGTCGCATTGTATGTTGTTGCATCGCTTGGTACATTGCATGTTGTTGCATGCTAGTTGCATTACATAACATTGTTGCATACTTGTTGCATGCCATGTTGTTTACATGTTTAGGTTACATTGCATTGTTTGCATGTCATTAGCTTTGTTAAGTTGTGCATGCATTGCATTATGTTTGGTTTGGGTGTTAAGCCAAGCACGAGGAACGAGGGACGTTTCATACTTGAAGTAATGAAACGTGCCTCAATTCTCGGTTGCCGACCCTCTTGATCATGCATGATAGAGGTTAAGGAATTTATGTGTTTTTGTGCATTCATCAAGCATTGATTAGTGCAACCCGACCTCTTTAGCCATCATGCATCGAAATGCGTGATTGATGGCTCAAGAGCCGAGCACTACACACCTTTGAGCCTTAGACATGATAAGGGGTGTAGTTGCACACATATTTTCTTGCAAATACATTGCCATGCCTCTGTTAGTGCTCTGTTGCAGCAAAGGGAGATTTTGTAGGAAGAAGTGGCTGATCGACTACTTAGTCTGTCGATCAGCTATTAATAATTGGCCGATAGCCATGAAATTGGCCGATGGCCATTCCATTTGGCCGATTACCCCTCAGATGGTTCCTAAGGCGGGTCAGAAGTACCTTAGAAGTTGGCACAATTTTCAGAAGTCCAGAAGCGTGCAAACAAAGGCAACACGAGGCACGGTAGTGGATTTCCGAGCGAAACCGACCGAGCATGCATCTCTTCATCGCCCGCGAGGCCATTTCAGTATTCATGATTAGTTCGTGTAATGTAATCATTTGATTTGTTGTGTAATATCTCAACTAGCTTAGTGTTGCTATTTGTTTCAATTCAGTTTTGTAATAATTAATTAGCTAAGTTAGTTAATTAGTTGTTGTGTAATAATTAATTAGCTTAGGTTAGCTAGTTAGATTATTATTCGGACCCTCCGTCGAGAGGGTAAATTTTGTAATAAGTGTGCATGAGTGTGTGAATGTCTTCCAACCCCACGTCTTTCTCCTTTTTACTTAACCGCTTACGATGGTTAGTTCTAGGTCATGTTTTGATTAGCATCCGTATGCTTTGCATGCGTGCATCATTCATTTGTCTTGCATACACCGGGCTCAGCGCATCATACAAACTGCATTGTATTTCAATACATTTACTTGAATATGTGTTCAATAGCATGTTATCAAGTTGCATTTCATATGCCATCTTAGAATAACCGAGCCTATTTTAGTTGCATTTTTGCATGTGTTGCGTTAGACACCTTAACATAGCTAGGATCATGAATTGATTACTAACTAGTTGTTGTTTTGGCTCGGAGTACACTATAAGTATTTAGGCTTTAGCATCCCTGCATGAGTGTGAGTGTTGCCATGACAGTATGCTTGCCATGAGGCTAACTGTTTAAATGATATAACTGCCTGAATGCTTGTGGGTGAAGGTTGGATTGCTTGAATTGGAATAATTCATCGAAATGCGAGTTTTTAAGCCCACTTGAGGTGGAAAAATCATGTTTTCTAAGCCCACTTGAGGGTGGCAAATCCACGTCCTAGCCTACTTGCGAGTAGCACCTTCAAGCCATTTCAAACAAACATGAGATGTTTTGTTCCAACTTAGGCGATCTAGTCTATACTTGTATGCTGTGCACATCACGTAGTAAGCTAGCTAATAAACTGGAATAAGAACATATGTGTTTTCAAAAACAAAATATCATGTTAGTAAAGGCCAATCTTTGATCGGGCAAGCAGGGGTGCTCATTGCATGACCTTCCCCTCTCGTACCCAAGTTCCCAAGCCGAGACAACTTTGGTGATGACGGACATGTGGCCTTAGGCACGAGTCAGGGTTTCCTAAATTCCCCCAAAATAAAATATTTAGGTGGCGACTCTGTATCTGGCAAAGCAGTCCATGTTTGGTATTTCTTTATAAAAATCAGTTTTTCAAAACGATTTGCCGGATTTGGACTGTTTGGTGATTTATCGGTCTTGCATTGCACTTCACAATATTAGATTCAGAACCGTGACATTGAGTCCGAACTGTAGTAGCTTAAGAACAAAACGGATTTCGTGCCATTCGCGCACAGAGCTGGGACGTTCGGGCAAGTCTACAAGCATAAGCATCATTTTTAATTTTAAAATCTATAAAGAAAATTTAAACTACAAATAATTCTCGACAAGTCTTATTTTATTTTATTTTTTGGTAAGTATGTGGTTTACATATCAAAAAATAAAGATTACAAGGAAATTGAAGATCATATTTGCAAGAATAGGAGGATAAGCAAGATCTAGACATAAAATTTCCCACAACAATATTTTTTTTGACATCCATTCATTTTAATCTCATTTTCCCCTAACCTTACCCAAAAAGGATTTTTTTAAAAAAAAATCTTTCAATTTAGTTTCTTTTTCTATCTTTTCTCTCTACAAATTCAAGATTCAAAAAATTATAAACTGCACAATTTTTATTTTGTCAAACACATTATGAAATCTTCGATGCCAAATCACTTGTACAATGCCACATGATCCCTAGTCACAAGCCTTCAAGATTCATATTGTGTTTTCATTTCAATAGTTTGTATAGTCATAAAGCAACTGATCATAATAATCTTTTTCAACCCTTTGATTTTTCTCACAAGTAACAAAAGGTGTTACTAGTCTTTCTTTCTTTTCAGGTGCAAGAGAAGGTGAGCTTGAGATGACCCAACAAAGTCCAAACAGCAAAAACACTGATGACAGGGAAAACAAAAGTGGGATAGGAAGAAATATTTCACATGCTCTCTCTCTATGTGGTGCTCTCTAACTCTTAAGGCAATTGTTCTTTGCATTTGCAAGCACATTGTATAGAGGAAATCAAGTCCCTTCAAATGTCAATAACTTAAAGCCAAAGCCAATGATCACATTATAAGTATATGTACATTTGAGGACCATCCTCAATTGTGCAGCCACTACATTCTCAACTCCGCTCCTCTAGGGGAGGTCAACGGGATATCTTTGTGAGCCCTCACATGACATTATTAAATTTGGTGAGAATCTGAATCCTCTACTAAGAATATTCAATATCTATTTGTCTTACGATACCTTCCAATCACACGATGAATTTCTCTATTTAATTGTGTGTAGTAGTAGTGGTGAGAAGTATTAGAATAGGGGGATAAGCAAGATCTAGACATAAAATTCCCCTTTTGTATTAGATCCACCTCGGGATATCTTTATATTACATAAAGAATATCTTTGATTTGATTGTATCGTTGAGAGGAGAAACGAAATTGGAAAATAAAGAACGACTTTAACAGAGAATTCTGTATCGTTTTGAGTTTGGACTATTTGTTTAGAATTTTTCACATACTTTTGTTAATGTGGCATGATTTTACTAAGTGATGAGTCTATTTGTGTAATGAAAAGAAAACCTTTAGATAGGAGACATGAAAGATCTAGATAGAGAATCTCTCCTTGTCTACCATTAAGGTAGCTTTGAGTTGAGGCCGACTTCAGATTTCTACTTGTTTACCTACTATTGAACTTCATTTTAGTTGGTTAGTGTAACCAAAAGAAATGTTTTAGTTAGTTAGTGTAACCAAAAATAAAAATAAAAATAAAAATAATGGCTATAAGTGTACAAGTGAATTTGTGCAAAGGGTACACATTGAACTAATGGCTGAGCTAAAGAGGGCCCAAACTTCCTGAAAATTTCTCTTGAATTTTATACATTTTTTTTTTTCATTCATTTAAAGCTACTCTAACCTACATTTATGGGGAAAGAAAATGAAAATCATCCCTCAATGCTCCATATAAGACTTAAATTCACAACCTCAGTATGAAGGTTGGAAAACATATACTGCTGTGACCTAAAGTCATGGAAATTTTAAACTTTCACTTAGCACTATAATTTTCATTTTCAGCCCACTAAACTTTTGAAAATTTCACTTAGCCCTATAATTTTTTTCAAGTACATATCATATATATAATACAAAATAATATTTTGATCTCAAGGTCAAAGAAATTTTAAGCTAACTCCTAAACACAATCTCTAAGTATGCCACAAGTGAAATTTAATTATTTAAACAACCTATATTCTTTTGTTTGATGATAGTGTTTGAGCTCATGATAACATGAGAATTATTGTGAAGCACATGTCATGTCAGTCCATATATTCCAGGTTCACTCTAAACACACCAAACCCAACAACACCTAAGCTTCCATAAAGCATCACAAAAGCCAAACAAACAAAGGTAGCAAAGAAACCCGCTCCATACTAGCAAAAAAAATTCTACATTATGATGAAACCCACCCTCTTTGTTTTCTTCCTATGTTTTATGTTTTCTTTTAAACCCAACAAAAAAAACTCTACATTAGTTCTTGGTGTTGTTCTTTAAGAACTACAAGTTGATCTCTAAGATTAGATATGCTTGAAGACATCTAAAGGGCTTAGAACATGTAAGCAAGAAACTAACAGGTTGGCATTTGGACTGAATCAGCCAATAAAGCCAAACATTAGTAGCAACCACCAAATCAAGCAACCACTAGCAACATCCAAGGGTCTATTTTTAATTGTATGTTACAGTTTGATACGTTGCTGATATTCAAATTTTTTCGATTTCCTAATTCTCTATTCACTGGTTTGTTTGGTATTTTTACGAATGCCAATAAAGGAAGCAAAGTAGAGAAGTCAACCTATCAAATCCCAATTTTGTCCAAACTAACTAACAATTTATTAGTAAAGAAGTCATTAACAGTGGTTCTAAATTTGTGTCAATGTATGTGTATCGTAATAATGACTTACCCCGATTAGAAGGTTGCATTTCATGACTCCCAAAAGAGGATTTTTGATGTGTTTGTAGAGAAGCTTGGTCCGGAATGCCACTAGATCCATCTGTCGCCTAATTTATACAATACAATTTACATAAGTATGCATAAATTTAGAAAAGGATAACATATGATAAATACATCATATAAAAGAATATGTTATATGTAGTTATACCTACAAACCACTAGAACTATGTCTCTGTCTCATCAAAAATGCTACTTGCTCTTTTAAAGAGTTTATTACAGCATCTTGAGCTTGCAACTGAATACCTTGAGTTTGCAACTGATCACCTTGAGTTTTTAGTTGTTCCTTCAACTCAATTATAGTGTCTTTGTCTCTCATTCTCTCTTCATCAGAAACCATTCTTAAGTGGTCGAAACTATTACACATGAAGCCATGCTTGGAAGGAGTGGGCCCAAATCCTAAACCTCGAACACGACCATGATGCTCTTTACCCATCACTTAAGAATAAATAGCATTTGGTGACCAAGATATACAGCCACTAACATTTCCTTCGAAGCTACTTGGTTGTGAGCTCATCAAAGCTTCTGGTTTTTCCTATAGCATAAATGGGGAGGGGAGGAAAGACAAAGAGCGATAGTGATTGTTTGCCACAAACAAATTACAATTTTGAAAATGTAACTTATTAAATGGGCATACAATTTTTGTAGCTGCTGCTTCATTGACTGGTGTCCCATCTTTCCTTTTGTGAAGCGGTATATATAATTTTGCTCGATCTAGTGCAATCTTATCTTTTTGCTCCTATGTAACAATGATATCGTTTCAGAATAAATTTATAATGCAGTAGCTACTATCTGTGCTGCTGTCTTTGTCTCATCATAGTACTTTGCTTTTAAACTACATTTCCAATTTCTCCATTTCTCTCCCATTGACTTCAATGTTCGATGCCTAATCATATCCCTTCTCTCATCTTGAGGAATGGCAAACTTGGACTACAATTGTATGTTTTTTCATGTTATGAACATTCTTAAAATTATCAATACAATGATATAAACTAAATTTGTGCATTTCTTTGCCTAATTCTCATATTTTTATTTTTACTTCAACTATAATAGCATGGAAGATTGTCTTTTTCACATGCATATGATCTCTCTTGTAGTAGAATTACCACAAAATACTTGTAGTTAGAATATTACCTCGATAATATTCCAACAATCTTCTTTATACTGATCTGGCACTTCATGCCAATTCTTGTACTTAATTGAGCATAAGTGTGGCTTCCTAGCAATGGTGCCTATGAAACGAATGAACATACCACCCTCTGTAGAAATAGCCTACAAATCCTTGTTGAAGGTAAGCATAATGCGTTCTTCTGGAGTCAAATTCCACACTTCCACCATACATGTAATTCCCAGCGTGTTTCGCTTGGTCAATGCATCTATTACAATACAACAACGAAATATATCATGGAAGTGAAGGTTGACTTGTAATTTGTACCTCAACTAAAAATCTAATAATACCTGTACATTGCATTTCTTCTTTCCTTAACCAGTCCTCATCTAAATCATCTTCAAACTGAGGGTTAACCTCTGATTCTTGAGGTTGAGAGTGTGGAACATGTGATGGAGCATGTAAGGAGGGATGTGACCAACTAGGTTGTGAAGAGCCATTTGATCGACTAGGCTGTGAAGTTCCATTTGGCCGATTAAGCTGTAAAGAGGCATTTGAACAACTAGGTTGTGAAGTTCTATTTGGCCTGTCCAGCTGTGGAGAGCCAATTGAGTGACTAGGTTGTGAAGTTCCACTTGGTGCGTTCAGCTGTGAAGGGTTATTTGGTTGGCTAGGCTGTGAAGAGTTATTTGACTGGCTAGGCTGTGAAGAGCCATTTGGTCGCTTGTTCTGGGACACATTCTCAAGATTGCAAGTTCTAAATCGTTTCTTTGCCATATTTGCTAGATAAACAATAGACGTAATTAATCAAACACAAAGATATTAATCAAATTAAATGAGCATTTATCATACAGTTTAGTAGTTAAATGTTAAAACCAAGTTTCATTGCTGAAATAAAAACTGTGTCAGCAGTGCACTGTGGTCTGAACAGTTTTCAAAACCAAATGCCTTTCTCACTTAATGTTTTCTTTGACATGGTTTTGTGTATTTTGCAAATCAAGTGGGTACTGTTCTTCTCGGTTATGCCTTCTGCTATGACATATTTTGGGTGTTCGTTTCTAAGAAGTTGTTCCATAAAAGTGTGATGATTGTGGTAAGTAATCCTCTCAATATTGCCTGCACTATGCTAGAGCATGATTAACTGGTTCAGAATAATATCACTTTTGAGTCATTAACAGTAATTTGGAACTTTATAGGTAGCTCGTGGTGATAAAAGCAGAGAGGGTGGTATTCCAATGCTACTAATTATCAGCACATCCACCAATTCATTTGAAAGAATAAATAACACATTGCAGATCAACAAAAAATGACACATGCCAATGACATATTGCAAACTTTTGATAAAAGGAAAGTGGTTGATAATGTGTCATCAAAGCCCTATGCAATATAAATAAATAATATATATATATATATATATAGATAATAATTGAATCATGAAACATTCATTATATAGAGTGGAAATCTATCCAGAATATTTTGCCATTACCAGAATTAAATAAACACTATGAACCTAAATCTGAAAGCATGACATAGTACTAAATGTACTTGAGGCCTTTCCAAGTAATTATTTTATATTACCACAACACTGTTCACAAATAATGATTGAATTGTGATATATTACCACTCTTAACAAAATAAAAGCTTAATAATTTGATTCAATTGTACATCCTAAAGCTCCACAGATCATTGCCCCAACAAACAACAGGAACAAAATCAGCCACCAAACACACCAGCATTGACAAAAGCAGCATAAAAAAAGAGCAAACTCCATAACAAATCATGCACAGCCATCAGCAGACAGATTACACACCATAGATCACCAAACACATCAAATCACCCACAACCAATTGGCTAGATTCCAGTGAAATTAGCAAAATAGGGCTAGACTTAGCTCCCCTTCCTAATACAATAACATAACATGACACAATAATACTACTACATTCAGACAGGTGCGGACATACATGACTATACTCACCTCTCTTAGACAGGTGTGGACTTCTTTCTTCTCAAGATATAATATACCTACATTCACATACTAAAAGTTAAAACCACAGAGAGCATAAAAACAATATTGTCAAGATGCTGATTTTCCAGTCCAAGTTTTTAATAGCTATATTTAACAACAAACATTAAAATAAAATAAAAAACCATCAGTTATCTATTAGAAGAAATATAGATGTCCTCATTAATAACCCATACAATATACTTCAATGGCAACTAAACAAATGTCCTGACAAACCCACACAAATTTGACATCAGATACAAAGTAGCAAATTGATGCAAACACAATCATAAAGAAGAAAACAGATAATTTACCTGGTTTGGCTTACACCTACATCCACAAGGGGTATGTGATTAAAAAAAAAAATGCAAAACATGGGTTGCCATACATGTATGAAACTAAGAAATTTGAAATTTATATTGAAAACCAAATAATGTTTCAAAGATTAACATGAGAATAAATAAATTAAAATCAAACTAGTTGAACTCAACAACTAGGCATCCTCATCTAAATCATCTTCATCGATCAGCTGGTTATCAAGTGGAAGTGGTATATTGATTGTCGTTCCATCTGTATCATTTCTAGCCCAATTGAGGTTTTCATTCGCATCCACATGAGTGTCTTCAACTATCATATTATACGGCTCATTATCATAGTAAATGTCAATATCACCATCACACAATTCACGAGTACCAACATCAAACACATCCCTCGCTTTTGTTTTAACAACAACCAACCAATTTTCATGCCTTACATCTCCCACATAATAAACTTGTGAAGCTTGAGATGACAAGACAAATGGTTCATCATTTAACCGTCCTCCAGTATGTATCAAATGTGAAAAATTTACAAGGTTAAAACCATATTCATCTATCTTGTAGCCTCTACTTGTGTTCACATCAGCCCAATTGCATTTGAATAGTACATATTTCAACTTGTCAAAATAATTCAGCTCAATGATAGTTCTATGTACTCATCGCCGAATAAGTCAATAGCAATAGGTTCGGCCGCATTACTCCTACCAGCTCCAGGCGACCAAAATTTATTAATCATTTCATCCTCTTCATCAAAGTCAGGGGCTCCTTGTGTGGATGCACAGGCCAAGGCCCCTGTGGCATAACAGTTTTCAACAATTTCGGTCATTTCTTGAAAATACTCAAATCCTTTTGCCCTAAATTTCTTAACATTTTTTGTTGCCTATAAGAATTAAAAATATTAAAAATAAGCATTCTGTACGTGTGATCAAATGTTACAAAAAAAATTGAAAAGAGTACATGCTAATTCAATACCTTATCCCAAAATTCATTAGGTGCAACAGCCGTTTCTACAATGGGATCCCATCCCAGACTGGTCTGTGCTTGCAATCGCTTGAAGGTATGGTAATCAGCTTTCAGTCGCTGATATTTTTGTCTCACCTGTTTTGGTGTGTATCGAAACCCATACAAATTTTGCAACTCAGTTGCAAAATGAGTCCAATGCCTAACTGTCCACACAGTACTACCTGTTGTTTGATTTTTTTGTACCTCGTCTTTCAACATGTTTATTAGCTTCATTTCAATTCTGGAACTCCACATTCTTGTGTCCTGATTGTCATCAGAATTGTTGCCATCCATCTAACAACACACAATTTATATCTAAACAAATCTGAATTGGATATTAAAAAATAAAAATGCAAGAATCATCTCCAATTATGTTTCCGTAGGAAAAAAAAAAGTTCATCAATTGAAGTTGTTAACAATGTTGGGAAAAATAGATACAAGAAGAAAATGTAGATTGCTAGGAAAAAAATTCATTAATGTAAGTTGTTAATAGTGTTGAAAAAAACAGATATAACAAGAAAAAATAGAATATTGCATGCAAAAAGTTTGTGAAAGAAGTTTATACAGTAGACAATAAGCAGGAGAAGACCAGAAGACGAAGAGGAACATCAAAGGAGGTAATGGCGGTCGACCCAGAGGAGAGGGAGGCCGGCCGGCGGTCGGCCGGCCAGCCGGTCGACCAGCTGGAAAATCGGTGGGACGACTGACCAGTTGTCTTAATGGTTGACCGGTTTGATAGATATGAACCATTTCTGCTTCCCAGCTATTACATAGCAGATCGATTAAAGGATTGAAGGATATACGACTAGCAAATTGATTCAAGGATATACGTACCAGAGCAGTAGGAGTGGAATAATTGTCACCAGTGACGGAGTGGGTACAGTGGGTGGATGTGCGCTTCTTCGGTATGCGTTTGATTCGAGAATACACTTCACAAATTTGGCCTGACGCACATAAATTGGGAATGAATTTGGGGATGTTTGAGGAAATCAGTGAGTTGTAATTTAAAATTTGAGAGAAATTTGTGATGTAGTTGACCTCGGTCTTGTTATTGTTTCGTTGCTCGGAGAGTGAATCTTTCACAACGCACAAACTGCAACTTACTTGATTTGTGGGAGCTGGTAAATGCGATTTTATTGGTGGAGAGGAGGTTCACAGACATAATTTAGATTCGAAGGTCTCAGTTCACAGAGAGCAACACAACCAGTGAAGAATCTTGAGCTGTGATCGTTGAAAGAGAGGAAGACGACTCGTGAAGTTCAGCTTTAAATTTCTTTCCAGGTGAAGCTTTTAAGAAGTTCAGCTTTAAATTTCTTTCACGTGAAGCTTTTCAGAAATGGAGAATATCGAAGACATAGAGTATGTACCGTTATAAGCTTTTTACAGTGGAGAAACAAAGTGAGAAATCTGCCAAACGGGAAGTGGAGATGTATTTTGAATTGTATGGAGGAATTACGATTTGAAAATTGTATCCAAACGTGAAGCGCAAATGTGTGGGTGGAAATATATTTTGAGAATGCAACCAAACACTGCCCAAAACTTTCCTACTTTAAATTGATTACTGTTCAAAGCATATTGTGCGATCTTGAAAAGCCAAAGCTTCTCATGGAGCAATGTACTCAAATTACTGTTCATAAATTTCTTTAACACTATCTTTGGTTGCGGGATTTAAAAAGGGAAAGAAAAAAGGTAGGTGAAATGTGAATAAAATATATTTACATTTTATTTAGTTTTACACATCTTTTTTTTTTCTCTTCTTTTCTAAATTCTTTCTCAAATTTCCCAACCAAAGCGTAAAACAATACATTGTCATTTCTTTTCCCGAGTCTGTGCAACGCGAGCAATGTCTGCGAGTTATTTGACTTTGTGTGCCTAAAAAGTACATCAATATTCTTTTAAGGATTGGGAATTCTGAGAAACAACTCTGGTTTGCAGTTTTCATAAATAATTTTGAGTTTTTAATTCGTATGTTATATTTTTAGTGATTTTTAAAAATATTTTAATTAGGATTTTTATATTTATTTTTTAGATATGCTTAATCTTGATATACTTAAAAAGTATAAATTTTGTACAAAAATTTTAGAAAAATTTATTGAATATAAAAAAATACAAAAATATTATATTTTTTTATATTTGGTGAATTTTTTAAGTCCTATTAGTAGAGAGTTTGTCACACCCCAAACCCGGGTATGACCGGCCGTGGCCCA
>NW_021026088.1:436790-459644 GCF_004153795.1 Camellia sinensis
TGCACTCTACTTGCATTTTGCATGCATTTTATCGCGCCATCTTGCGCACCTGATTGTGCGGTTTTGTGCACTCTACTTGCATTTTGCATGCATTTTATCGCGCGATCTTGCGCACCTCATGCCGCAGTTTTGTGCACTCTACTTGCCTTTTGCAAGCATTTTATCGCGCCATCTTGCGCACCCCATTGCGCAGTTTTGTGCACTCTACTTGCATTTTGCAAGCATTTCATCGCGCCATCTTCCGCAACTCATCGCGCAGTTTTGTGCACTCTACTTGCATTTTGCAAGCATTTTATCGCGCCATCTTGCGCAGCTCATCGCGCAGTTTTGTGCACTCTACTCGCATTTTCCATGCGTTTTATCGCGCCATCTTGCGCACGTCATTCCGCAGTTTTGTGCACACTACTTGCATTCTGCATGCATTTTATTGCGCTATCTTGCGCACTTCATTGCGCCGTTTTGTGCACTCTACTTGCATTTTGCAAGCATTTTATCGCGCGATCTTGCGCACCTCATTGCGCAGTTTTGTGCACTCTACTTGCATTTTGCATGCATTTTATCGCGCCATCCTGCACACCTCATTGCGCAGTTTTATGCACACTACTTGCATTTTGCATGCATTTTATCGCGCGATCTTGCGCACCTCATGGCGCAGTTTTGTGCACTCTACTTACATTTTGCAAGCATTTTATCGCGCCATCTTGCGCAACTCATCGCGCATTTTTGTGCACTCTACTTGCATTTTGCATGCATTTCATCGCGCCATCTTGCGCACCTCGTTGCACAGTTCTGTGCACACTAGTGGCATTTTGCATGCATTTTATCGCGCTATCTTGCGCACCTCATTGCGCAGTTTTGTGCACTCAACTTGCATTTTGCACGCATTTTATCGCGCCATCTTACGCACCTCATTGCGCACTTTTGTGCACGCTAGTTGCATTTTGCATGAATTTTATCGCGCGATCTTGCGCACCTCATTGCGCAGTTTTGTGCACAGTACTTGCATTTTGCATGCATTTTATCGCGCGATCTTGCGCACCTCATTGCGCAGTTTTGTGCACTCTACTTGCGTTTTGCATGGATTTTATCGCGCCATCTGGCGCACCACATTGCGCAGTTTTGTGCACACTACTTGCATTTTCCATGCATTTTATCGCGCTATCTTGCGCACTTCATCGCACTGTTTTCTGCACATTACTTGCATTTTGAATGCATTTTGTCGCGCTATCTTGCGCACCTCATCGCACTGTTTTCTGCACATTACTTGACTTCTTGCATTTTGCATGCATTTTATCGCGCCATCGTGCGCACCTCGTTGCGCCGTTCTGTGCACACTTCTTGCATTTTGCATGCATTTTATCGCGCCATCGTGCGCACCTCGTTGCGCCGTTCTGTGCACACTTCTTGCATTTTGCATGCATTTTATCGCGCCATCGTGCGCACCTCGTTGCGCCGTTCTGTGCACACTTCTTGCATTTTGCATGCATTTTATCGCGCCATCGTGCGCACCTCGTTGCGCCGTTCTGTGCACACTTCTTGCATTTTGCATGCATTTTATCGCGCCATCGTGCGCACCTCGTTGCGCCGTTCTGTGCACACTTCTTGCATTTTGCATGCATTTTATCGCGCTGTCTTGCTTGCATTTTGCATGCATTTTATCGCGCCATCTTGCGCACCTCATTGTGCAGTTCTGTGCACACTAGTTGCATTTTGCATGCATTTTATCACGCCATCTTGCGCACCTCATTGCGCAGTTTTGTGCACACTACTTGCATTTTCCATGCATTTTATCGCGCGATCTTGCACACCTCATGGCGCAGTTTTGTGCACACAACTTGCATTTTGTAAGCATTTTATCGCGCCATCTTGCGCACCCCATTGCGCAGTTTTGTGCACTCCACTTGAATTTTGCAAGCATTTTATCGCGCCATCTTCCGCAACTCATCGCGCACTTTTGTGCACACTACTTGCATTTTCCATGCATTTTATCGCGCTATCTTGCGCACCTCATTGCGCAGTTCTGTGCACACGAGTTCCATTTTGCATGCCTTTTATCGCGTGATCTTGCGCACCTCATTGCGCAGTTTTGTGCACACTACTTGCACTTTGCCTGCATTTTATCGCGCTATCTTGCGCACCTCATTGCGCATTTTTGTGCACGCTACTTGCATTTTGCACGCATTTTATCGCTATCTTGCGCACCTCGTTGCGCAGTTTTGTGCACACTACTAGCATTTTGCGTGGATTTTATCGCGCCATCTTGCGCTGTTTCGTGCACGCTAGTTGCATTTTGCATGCATTTTATCGCGCGATCTTGCGCACCTCATTGCGCAGTTTTGTGCACTCTACTAGCATTTTGCATGCATTTTATCGCGCCATCTTGCGCACCTCATTGCGCAGTTTTGTGCACACTACTTGCATTTTCCATGCATTTTATCGCGCGATCTTGCGCACCTCATGGCGCAGTTTTGTGCACTCAACTTGCATTTCGCAAGCATTTTATCGCGCCATCTTGCGCACCCCATTGCGCAGTTTTGTGCACTCCACTTGAATTTTGCAACCATTTTATCGCGCCATCTTCCGCAACTCATCGCGCACTTTTGTGCACACTACTTGCATTTTCCATGCATTTTATCGCGCAATCTTGCGCACCTCATTGCGCGTTTTGTGCACACTACTTGCATTTTGCCTGCATTTTATCGCGCTATCTTGCGCACCTCATTGCGCATTTTTGTGCACGCTACTTGCATTTTGCACGCATTTTATCGCTATCTGGCGCACCTCGTTGCGCAGTTTTGTGCACACTACTTGTATTTTGCATGGATTTTATCGCGCGATCTTGCGCTGTTTTGTGCACGCTAGTTGCATTTTGCATGCATTTTAACGCGCGATCTTGCGCACCTCATTGCGCAGTTTTGTATACTCTACTGGCATTTTGCATGCATTTTATCGCGCCATCATGCGCACCTCATTGCGTAGTTGTGTGCACAGTACTTGCATTTTGCATGCGTTTTATCGCGCCATCATGCGCACCTCATTGTGCAGTTCTGTGCACACTAGTTGCATTTTGCATGCATTTTATCGCGCCATCTTGCGCACCTCATTGCGCAGTTTTGTGCACACTACTTGCATTTTCCATGCATTTTATCGCGCGATCTTGCGCACCTCATGGCTCAGTTTTGTGCACTCTACTTGCATTTTGCAAGCATTTTATCGCGCCATCTTGCGCACCCCATTGCGCAGTTTTGTGCACTCCACTTGAATTTTGCAAGCATTTTATCGCGCCATCTTCCGCAACTCATCGCGCACTTTTGTGCACTCTACTTGCATGTTGCAAGCATTTTATCGCGCCATCTTGCGCAGCTCATCGCCCAGTTTTGTGCAATCTACTTGCATTTTCCATGCATTTTATCGCGCCATCTTGCGCACCTCATTCCGCAGTTTTGTGCACACTACTTGCATTCTGCATGCATTTTATCGCGCTATCTTGCGCACCTCATCGTGCTGTTTTCTGCACAGTACTTGCATTTTGCATGCATTTTATCGCGCTATCTTGCGCACCTCATTGCGCAGTTTTGTGCACACTACTTGCATTTTGCATGCATTTTATCGCGCCATCTTGCGCACCTCATTGCGCAGTTTTGTGCACTCTACTTGCATTTTGCACGCATTTTATCGCGCGATCTTGCGTACCTCATTGCGCAGTTTTGTGCACTCTACTTGCATTTTCCTTGCATTTTATCGCGCTATCTTGCGCACCCCATTGTGCAGTTTTGTGCACTCTACTTGCAATTTGCACGCATTTTATCGCCCTATCTTGTGCACCTCATTGCGCAGTTTTGTGCACTCTACTTGCATTTTGCACGCATTTTATCGCGCGATCTTGCGTACCTCATTGCGCAGTTTTGTGCACTCTACTTGCATTTTGCATGCATTTTATCGCGCCATCTTGCGCACCTTATTGCGCAGTTTTGTGCACTCTATTGCATTTTGCATGCATTTTATTGCGCTATCTTGCGCACCTCATTGCGCAGTTTTGTGCACTCTACTTGCATTTTGCATGCATTTTTTCCCGCCATCTTGCGCACCTCATTGCGCAGTTTTGTGCACACTACTTACATTTTGCATGCATTTTATCGCGCCATCTTGCGCACCTCATTGCGCAGTTTTGTGCACTCTACTTGCATTTTGCAAGGATTTTATCGCGCCATCTTGCGCAACTCATCGCGCTGTTTTGTGCACTCTACTTGCATTTTGCATGCATTTTATCGCGCCATCTTCCGCACCTCATGGCGCAGTTTTGTGCACACTACTTGCATTTTGCATGCATTTTATCGCGCTATCTTGCGCACCTCATCACGCTATTTTGTGCACAATTCTTGCCTCTTGCATGCATTTTATCGCGCTATCTTGCACACCTCATCGTACAGCTTTGTGCGCGTTACCTGCATTTTGCATGCATTTTATCGCGCCATCTTGGGCATCGCGCAATTTTACGCTGTGTCCATCACTTGCATTTTGCATGCATTTTATCGCGCAATCTTGTGCACCTCATCGCACTGTTTTGTGCACATTACTTGCATTTCGCATGCGTTTTATCGCGCTATCTTGCGCCCCTCATCGCACAGTTTTGTGCACATTACCTTAATTTTGCATACTGTTTATTGCGCAATTTTGCGCATCGTGCAATTTTGCGCTGTGTCCATTACTTGCGGTGTGCATGCATTTTATCGTGATATCTTGCGCACCTCGTCGCACTGTTTTGTGAACATTACTGGCATTTTGCATGCATTTTATCGCGCTATCTTGCGAACCTCATTGCACTGTTTTGTGCACATTACTTGCATTTTGCACGCATTTTATCGCGCTATCGTGTGCACCTCATTGCGCAGTTTTGTGCACACTACTTGCATTTGGCTTGCATTTTATCGCGCCATCTTGCGCACCTCATTGCGCAGTTCTGTGCACACTAGTTGCATTTTGCATGCATTTTATCGCGCTATCTTGCGCACCTCGTTGGGCAGTTTTGTCCGCACTACTTGCATTTTGCACGCATTTTATCGCGCTATCTTGCGCACCTGATTGCGCAGTTTTGTGCACACTACTTGCATTTTGCATTCATTTTATCGCGCCATCTTGCGCACCTCATTGCGCAGCTTTGTGCGCACTACTTGCATTTTGCATGCATTTTATCGCGCCATCTTGCGCACCTCATTGCGCAGTTTTGTGCACGCTAGTTGCATTTTGCAAGCATTTTATCGGGCGATCTTGCGTAGCTCAGTGCACTGTTTTGTGCACTCTACTTGCATTTTGCATGCATTTTATCGCGCCATCTTGCGCACCTCACTGCGCAGTTTTGTGCACACTACTTGCATTTTGCATGCATTTTATCGCGCCATCTTGTGCACCTCATTGCGCAGTTCTGTGCACACTAGTTGCATTTTGCATGCATTTTATCGCGCTATCTTGCGCACCTCATTGCGCGGTTTTGTGGACTCTACTTCCATTTTGCATGCATTTTATCGCGCCATCTTGCGCACCTCATTGCGCAGTTTTGTGCACACTACTTGCATTTTGCATGCATTTTATCGCGCTATCTTGCGCACATCATTGCGCTACGCACTCTACTTGCATTTTGCATGCATTTTATCGCGCTATCTTGCGCACCTCATTGCGCAGTTTTGTGCACTCTACTTGTATTTTGCAAGCATTTTATAGCGCCATCTTGCGCACCTCATTGCGCAGTTTTGTACACACTACTTGCATTTTGCATGCATTTTATCGCGCTATGATGCGCACCTCATTGCGCAGTTTTGTGCACACTTCTGCATTTTGCATGCATTTTATCGCGACATCTTGCGCACCTCGTTGCGCAGTTCTGTGCACACTATTGTATTTTGCATGCATTTTATCGCGCTATCTTGCGCACCTCATTACGCAGTTTTGTGCACGCTAGTTGCATTTTGCATGCATTTTATCGCGCGATCTTGCGCACCTCATTGTGCGGTTTTGTGCACTCTACTTGCATTTTGCATGCATTTTATCGCGCCATCTTGCGCACCTCATTGCGCAGTTTTTTGCACACTACTTGCATTTTGCATGCATTTTATCGCGCTATCTTGCGCACCTCATTGCGCAGTTTCATGCATTTTACCGCGCAATCTTGCGCACCTCATTGCGCAGTTTCATGCATTTTACCGCGCAATCTTGCGCACCTCATTGCGCAGTTTCATGCATTTTACCGCGCAATCTTGCGCACCTCATTGCGCAGTTTCATGCATTTTACCGCGCAATCTTGCGCACCTCATTGCGCAGTTTTGTGCACACTACTTGCATTTTGCATGCATTTCGTCGCGCCATCTTGCGCACCTTATTGCACAGTTCTGTGCACACTTGTTGCATTTTGCATGCATTTTATCGCGCTATCTTGCGCACCTCATTGCGCAGTTTTGTGCACTCTACTTGTATTTTGCAAGCATTTAATAGCGCCATCTTGCGCACCTCATTGCGCAGTTTTGTACACACTACTTGCATTTTGCATGCATTTTATCACGCTATCATGCGCACCTCATTGCGCAGTTTTGTGCACACTACTTACGTTTTGCATGCATTTTATCGCGACATCTTGCGCACCTCGTTGCGCAGTTCTGTGCACACTAGTTGCATTTTGGATGCATTTTATCGCGCTATCTTGCGCACCTCGTTGCGCAGTTTTGTGCACTCTACTTACATTTTGCACGCATTTTATCGCGCCATCTTGCGCACCTCATTGCGCAGTTTTGTGCACCCTACTTGCATTTTGCATGCATTTTATCGCGCCATCTTGCGCACCTCATTGCGTAGTTTTGTGCACACTACATGCATTTTGCATGCATTTTACCGCGCACCTCATTGCGCAGTTTTGTGCACTCTACTTGCATTTTGCTAACATTTTATCGCGCCATCTTGCGTAACTCATCGCGCAGTTTTGTGCACTCTACTTGCATTTTGCGTGCATTTTATCGTGCCCTCTTGCGCACCTCATTGCGCAGTTTTGTGCACACTACTTTTATTTTGCATGCATTTTATCGCGTTATCTTGCGCACCTCATTGCGCAGTTTCATGCATTTTATCACGCTATCTTGCGCACCTCATTGCGCAGTTTTGTGCACACTACTTGCATTTTGCATGAATTTTATCGCGCCATCTTGCGCACCTTATTGCGCAGTTCTGTGCACACTTGTTGCATTTTGCATGCATTTTATCGCACTATCTTGCGAACCTCATTGCGCAGTTTTGTGCACGCTAGTTGCATTTTGCATGCATTTTATCGCGCGATCTTGCGCATCTCATTGCGCAATTTTGTGCACTCTACTTGCATTTTGCATGCATTTTATTGCGCCATCTTGCACACCTCATTGCGCAGTTCTGTGCAAACTACTTGCATTTTGCATGCATTTTATCGCGCCATCTTGCGCACCTCATCGCGCAGTTCTGTGCACACTAGTTGCATTTTGCATGCATTTTATCGCGCTATCTTGCGCACCTCATTGCGCAGTTTTATGCACTCTACTTGCATTCTGCATGCATTTTATCGCGCTATCTTGCGCACCTCATTGCGCTGTTTCATGCATTTTATCACGCTATCTTGCGCACCTCATTGCGCAGTTTTGTGCACACTACTTGCATTTTGCATGCATTTTATCGCCCCATCTTGCGCACCTTATTGCGCAGTTCTGTGCACACTTGTTGCATTTTGCATGCATTTTATCGCGCTATCTTGCGCACCTCATTGCGCAGTTTTGTGCAAACTACTTGCATTTTGCATGCATTTTATCGCGCCATCTTGCGAACCTCATTGCGCAGTTCTGTGCACACTAGTTGCATTTTGCATGGATTTTATCGCGCGATCTTGCGCACCTCATGGCGCAGTTTTTTGCACTCTACTTGCATTTTGCAAGGATTTTATCGCGCCATCTTGCGCAACTCATCGCGCATTTTTGTGCACTCTACTTGTATTTACATGCATTTTGTCGCACCATCTTGCGTACCTCATTGCGCAGTTTTGTGCACACTACTTGCATTTTGCATGCATTTTATCGCGCGATCTTGCGCACCTCATAGCGCAGTTTTGTGCACTCTACTTGCATTTTGCATGCATTTTATCGCGCCATCTTGCGCACCTCGTTGCGCAGTTCATTGCACACTAGTGGCATTTTGCATGCATTTTATCGCGCTATCTTGCGCACCTCATTGCGCTGTTTTCTGCACTCTACTTACATTTTGCACGCATTTTATCGCGCCATCTTGCGCACCTCATTGCGCAGTTTTGTGCACGCTAGTTGCATTTTGCATGCATTTTATCGCGCGATGTTGCACACCTCATTGTGCGGTTTTGTGCACTCTACTTGCCTTTTGCAAGCATTTTATCGCGCTATCTTGCGCACCTCATTGCGCAGTTTTGTGCACTCTACTTGCATTTTGCATGCATTTTATCGCGCTATCATGCGCACCTCATGGCGCAGTTTTGTGCACTCTACTTGCCTTTTGCAAACATTTTATCGCGCCGTCTTGCGCAACTCATTGCGCAGTTTTGTGCACTCTACTTGCATTTTGGAAACATTTTATCGCGCCATCTTGCGCAACTCATCGCGCAGTTTTGTGCACTCTACTTGCATTTTGCGTGCATTTTATCGTGCCATCTTGCGCACCTCATTGCGCCGTTTTGTGCACACTACTTGCATTTTGCATGCATTTTATCGCGCTATCTTGCGCACCTCATTGCGCAGTTGCATGCATTTTATCGCGCGATCTTGCGCACCTCATTGCGCAGTTTTGTGCACACTAGTTGCATTTTGCATGCACTTTATCGCGCCATCTTGCGCACCTCATTGCGCAGTTTTGTGCACCCAAATGCATTTTGCATGCATTTTATCGCGCCATCTTGCGCACCTCATTGCGCAGTTTTGTGCACACTACTTACATTTTGCATGCATTTTATCGCGCGATCTTGGGCACCTCATTGCGCAGTTCTGTGCAAACTACTTGCATTTTGCATGCATTTTATCGCAAGATCTTGCGCACCTCGTTGCGCAGTTCTGTGCACACTAGTTGCATTTTGCATTCATTTTATCGCCCGATCTTGCGCAGCTCATTGGGCGATTTTGTGCACTCTACTTGCATTTTGCATGCATTTTATCGCGCCATCTTGCGCACCTCATTGCGCAGTTTTGTACACTCTACTTGTATTTTGCATGCATTTTATCGCGCCATCTTGCGCACCTCATTCCGCAGTTTTGTACACTCTAGTTACATTTTGCAAGCATTTTATCGCGCTATCTTGCGCCCCTCATTGCGCAGTTTTGTGCACTCTACTTGCATTTTGCATGCATTTTATCCGCCATCTTGCGCACCTCATTGCACAGTTTTGTGCACACTACTTGCCTTTTGCATGCATTTTATCGCGCGATCTTGCGCACCTCATCGCGCAGTTTTGGGCACTCTACTTGCATTTTGCATACATTTTGTCGCGCCATCTTCCGCCACTCATCGCGCAGTGCATTTTGCGTGCATTTTATCGTGCCATCTTGCGCACCTCATTGCGCAGTTTTGTGCACACTACTATCATTTTGCATGCATTATATCGCGCTATCTTGCGCACCTCATTGCGCAGTTCTGTACACCCTACTTGCATTTTGCATGCATTTTATCGCGCCATCTTGCGCACCTCATTCCGCAGTTTTGTGCACACTACTTGCATTTTGCATGCATTTTATCGCGCTATCATGCGCACCTCATGGCGCAGTTTTGTGCACTCTACTTACATTTTGCAAACATTTTATCGCGTCGTCTTGCGCAACTCATCGCGCAGTTTTGTGCACTCCACTTGCATTTTGCGTGTATTTTATCGTGCCTTCTTGCGCACCTCATTGCGCAGTTTTGTGCACACTACTTGCATTTTGCATGCATTTTATCGCGTTATCTTCCGCACCTCATTGCGCAGTTTCATGCATTTTACCGCGCAATCTTGCGCACCTCATTGCGCAGTTTTGTGCACACTACTTGTATTTTGCATGGATTTCATCGCGCCATCTTGCGCACCTTATTGCGCAGTTCTGTGCACACTTGTTGCATATTGCATGCATTTTATCGCGCTATCTTGCGCACCTCATTGCGCAGTTTTGTGCACTCTACTTGTATTTTGCAAGCATTTTATAGCGCCATCTTGCGCACCTCATTGCGCAGTTTTGTACACACTACTTGCATTTTGCATGCATTTTATCGCGCTATGATGCGCACCTCATTGCGCAGTTTTGGGCACACTACTTGCATTTTTCATGCATTTTATCGCGACATCTTGCGCACCTCGTTGCGCAGTTCTGTGCACACTATTGTATTTTGCATGCATTTTGTCGCGCTATCTTGCGCACCTCGTTGCGCAATTTTGTGCACTCTACTTACATTTTGCACGCATTTTATCGCGCCATCTTGCGCACCTCATTGCGCAGTTTTGTGCACGCTAGTTGCATTTTGCAAGCATTTTATCGCGCTATCTTGCGCACCTCATTGCGCAGTTTTGTGCACTCTACTTGCATTTTGCATGCATTTTATCGCGCGATGTTGCACACCTCATTGTGCGGTTTTGTGCACTCTACTTGCATTTTGCATGCATTTTATCGCGCCATCTTGCGCTCCTCATTGCCCCGTTTTGTGCACCCTACTTGCGTTTTGCATGCATTTTATCACGCCATCTTGCGCACCTCATTGCGCAGTTTTGTGCACACTACTTGCCTTTTGCATGCATTTTCTCGCGCGATCGTGCGCACCTCATTGCGCAGTTTTGTGCACTCTACTTGCATTTTGCATGCATTTAATCGCGCCATCTTGCGCACCTCATTGCGCAGTTTTGTGCACACTACATGCATTTTGCATGCATTTTACCGCGCTATCATGCGCACCTCATTGTGCAGTTTTGCGCACTCTACTTGCATTTTGCAAACATTTTATCGCGCCATCTTGCGCAACTCATCGCGCAGTTTTGTGCACTCTACTTGCATTTTGCGTGCATTTTATCGTGCCATCTTGCGCACCTCATTGCCCAGTTTTATGCACACTACTTGCATTTTGCATGCATTTTATCGCGCCATCTTGCGCACCTCATTCCGCAGTTTTGTGCACACTACTTGCCTTTTGCAAGCATTTTATCCCGCTATCTTGCGCACCTCATTGCGCAGTTTTGTGCACTCTACTTGCGTTTTGCATGCATTTTATCGCGCCATCTTGCGCACCTCATTGCGCAGTTTTGTGCACTCTACTTGCATTTTGCAAACATTTTATCGCGCCGTCTTGCGCAACTCATCGCGCAGTTTTGTGCACTCTACTTGCGTTTTGCGTGCATTTTATCGTGCCATCTTGCGCACCTCGTTGCGCAGTTTTGTGCACACTACTTGCATTTTGCTTGGATTTTATCGCGCTATCTTGCGCACCTCATTGCGCAGTTTCATGCATTTTACCGTGCAATCTTGCGCACCTCATTGCGCAGTTTTGTGCACACTACTTGCATTTTGCATGCATTTCATCGCGCCATCTTGCGCAACTTATTGCGCAGTTCTGTGCACACTTGTTGCATTTTGCATGCATTTTATCGCGCTATCTTGCGCACCTCATTGCGCAGTTTTGTGCACTCTACTTGTATTTTGCAAGCATTTTATAGCGCCATCTTGCGCACCTCATTGCGCAGTTTTGAACACACTACTTGCATTTTGCATGCATTTTATCGCGCTATCATGCGCACCTCATTGCGCAGTTTTGTGCACACTACTTGCATTTTGCATGCATTTTATTGCGACATCTTGCGCACCTCGTTGCGCAGTTCTGTGCACACTAGTTGCATTTTGCATGCATTTTATCGCGCTATCTTGCGCACCTCGTTGCGCAGTTTTGTGCACTCTACTTACATTTTGCACGCATTTTATCGCGCCATCTTGCGCACCTCATTGCGCAGTTTTGTACACTCTACTTGCATTTTGCATGCATTTTATCGCGCCATCTTGCGCACCTCATTCTGTAGTTTTGTACACTCTAGTTACATTTTGCAAGCATTATATCGCGCTATCTTGCGTACCTCATTGCGCAGTTTATGTGCACTCTACTTGCGTTTTGCATGCATTTTATCGCGCCATCTTGCGCACCTCATTGCGCAGTTTTGTGCACACTTCTTGCCTTTTGCATGCATTTTATCGCGCGATCTTGCGCACCTCCTTGCGCAGTTTTGTGCCCTCTACTTGCATTTTGCATGCATTTTATCGTGCCATCTTGCGCACCTCATTGCGCAGTTTGTGCACACTACATGCATTCTTCATGCATTTTACCGCGCTATCATGCGCACCTCATTGCGCAGTTTTGTGCACTCTACTTGCATTTTGCAAACATTTTATCGCGCCATCTTGCGCAACTCATCGCGCACTTTTGTGCACCCGACTTGCATTTCGCGTGCATTTTATCGTGCCATCTTGCGCACCTCATTGCGCAGTTTTGTGCACACTACTTGCATTTTGCATGCCTTTTATCGCGCTATCATGCGCACCTCATTGCGCAGTTTCATGCATTTTATCACGCTATCTTGCGCACCTCGTTGCGCAGTTTTGTGCACACTACTTGCATTTTGCATGCATTTTATCGCTCCATCTTGCGTACCTTATTGCGCAGTTCTGTCCACACTTGTTGCACTTTGCATGCATTTTGTCGCGCTATCTTGCGCACCTCATTGCGCAGTTTTGTGCACTCTACTTGCATTTTGCATGCATTTTATCGCGCCATCTTGCGCACCTCATTGCGCAGTTTTGTGCACACTTCTAGCTTTTTGCATGCATTTTATTGCGCGATCTTGCGCACCTCATTGCGCAGTTTTGTGCACTCTACTTGCATTTTGCATGCATTTTATCGCGCCATCTTGCGCACCTCATTGCACAGTTTTGTGCACACTACATGCATTTTTCATGCATTTTACCGCGCTATCATGCGCACCTCATTGCGCAGTTTTGTGCACTCTACTTGCATTTTGCAAATATTTTATCGCGCCATCTTGCGCAACTCATCGCGCAGTTTTGTGCACTCTACTTGCATTTTGCGTGCATTTTATCGTGCCATCTTGCGCACCTCATTGCGCAGTTTTGTGCACACTACTTGCATTTTGCATGCCTTTTATCGCGCTATCATGCGCACCTCATTGCGCAGTTTCATGCATTTTATCACGCTATCTTGCGCACCTCGTTGCGCAGTTTTGTGCACACTACTTGCATTTTGCATGCATTTTATCGCTCCATCTTGCGCACCTTATTGCGCAGTTCTGTGCACACTTGTTGCACTTTGCATGCATTTTATCGCGCTATCTTGCGCACCTCATTGCGCAGTTTTGTGCACTCTACTTGCATTTTGCATGCATTTTATCGCGCCATCTTGCGCACCTCATTGCGCAGTTTTTTGCACACAACTTGCATTTGGCATGCATTTTATCGCGCCATCTTGCGCACCTCATTGCGCAGTTCTGTTCACACTACTTGCATTTTGCATGCATTTTATCGCGCTATCTTGCGCACCTCATTGCGCAGTTTTGTGCACTCTACTTGCTTTTTCCACGCATTTTATCGCGCTATCTTCCGCACCTCATTGCGTAGTTTTGTGCACTCTACTGGCATTTTGCACGCATTTTATCACGCTCTCTTACGCACCTCATTGCGCAGTTTTGTGCACACTACGTCCATTTTGCATGCATTTTATCGCGCCATCTTGCGCACCTCATTGCGCAGTTTTGTGCACACTACTTGCATTTTGCAAGCATTTTATCGCGCTATCTTGCGCACCTCATTGCGCAGTTTTGTGCAGTCTACTTGCATTTTGCATGCATTTTATCGCGCCAACTTGAGCACCTCATTGCGCAGTTTTGTGCACAATACTTACATTTTACATGCATTTTATCGCGCGATCTTGCGCACCTCGTGGCGCAGTTTTTTGCACTCTACTTGCATTTTGCATGCATTTTATCGCGCCATCTTGCGCACCTCATTGCGTAGTATTGTGCACACAACTTGCATCTTGCATGCATTTTATCGCGCCATCTTGCGCACCTCATTGCGCAGTTCTGTTCACACTAGTCGCATTTTGCATGCATTTTATCGCGCAATCCTGCGCACCTCATTGCGCAGTTTTGTGCACTCTACTTGCATTTTGCGTGCATTTTATCGCGCCATGTTGCGCACCACATTGCGCAGTTTTGTGTACACTACGTCCATTATGCTTGCATTTTATCGCGCTATCTTGTGCACCTCATTGCACTGTTTTGTGCACTCTACTTGCGTTTTGCATGCATTTTATCGCGCCATCTTGCGCACCTCATTACGCAGTTTTTTTGCGCACTACTTGCATTTTGCATGCATTTTATTGCGCTATCTTGCGCACCTCATTGCACTGTTTTGTGCACATTACTTGCATTTTGAATGCATTTTATCGCGCTATCTTGCGCACCTCATCGTGCTATTTTCAGCACATTACTTGCATTTTGCATGCATTTTATCGCGCTATCTTGCGCACCTCATTGCGCAGTTTTGTGCACACTACTTGCATTTTGCAGGCATTTTATCGCGCTATCCTGCGCACCTCATTGCGCAGTTTTGTGCACTCTACTTATATTTTGCACGCATTTTATCGCGCTATCTTGCGCACCTCATTGCGCAGTTTTGTGCACTCTACTTGCATTTTGCACCTATTTTATTGCCCGATCTTGCGTACCTCATTGCGCAGTTTTGTGCACTCTACTTGCATTTTGTTTGCATTTTATCGCGCCATCTTGCGCACCTCATTGCGCAGTTTTGTGCGCACTACTTGCATTTTGCATGGATTTTATCGCGCCATCCTGCGCACCTCATTGCGCAGTTTTGTGCACTCTACTTGCATTTTGCACGCATTTTATCGCGCTATCTTGCGCACCACATTGCGCAGTTTTGTGCACTCTACTTGCATTTTGCAAACATTTTATCACGCTATCTTGCGTACCTCACTGCCCTGTTTTGTGCACACTACTTTCATTTTGCATGCATTTTATCGCGCTATCTTGCGTACCTCACTGCACTGTATTATGCACATTACTTGCATTTTCCACGCATTTTATCGCGCTATCTTGCGCATCTAATTGCGCAGTTTTGTGCACACTACTTGCATTTTGCATGCATTTTATCCCGCCATCTTGCGAACCTCGTCGCGCTATTTTGTGCACATTTCTTGCATCTCGCATGCATTTTATCGCGCTATCTTGCTCACCTCATCGTACAGCTTTGTGCACGTTACCTGTATTTTGCATGCATTTTATCACGCCATCTTGAGCATCGCGCAATTTTACGTTGTGTCCATCACTTGCATTTTGCATCCATTTTATCGCGCTATCTTGCGCACCTCATCGCACTGTTTCGTGCACATTACTTGCATTTTGCATGTATTTTATCGCGCTATCTTGCGCCCCTCATTGCACAGTTTTGTGCACTCAACTTGCATTTTGCACGCATTTTATCGCGCTATCTTGCGCACCACATTGCGCAGTTTTGTGCACTCTACTTGCATTTTTCAAGCATTTTATCGCGCTATCTTGCGTACCTCACTGCCCTGTTTTGTGCACATTACTTGCATTTTGCATGCATTTTATCGCGCTATCTTGCGCACCTCATCGCGCAGTTTTGTGCACATTACTTGCATTTTGTATGATTTTTATCGCGCTATATTTCGCATCGCGCAATTTTACGCTGTGTCCATTACTTGCATTTTCTACGCACTTTATCGCGATATCTTGCGCATGTATGCATTTTATCGCACTATCTTGCGCACCTCATCGCGCTGTTTTGTGCACATTACTTGCATTTTGCATGCATTTTATCCCGCCATCTTGCGAACCTCATTGCGCAGTTTTGTGCACATTTCTTGCATTTTGCAAGCATTTTATCGCGCCATCTTGCGCAACTCATCGCGCAGTTTTGTGCACTCTACTTGCATTTTGCATGCATTTTATCGTGCCATCTTGCACACCTCATGGCGCAATTTTGTGCACACTACTTGCATTTTGCATGCATTTTATCGCGCTATCTTGCGCACCTCATCGCGCTATTTTGTGCACATTTCTTGCATCTTGCATGCATTTTATCGCGCTATCTTGCTCACCTCATCGTACAGCTTTGTGCACGTTACCTGCATTTTGCATGCATTTTATCGCGCCATCTTGTGTATCGCGCAATTTTACGCTGTGTCCATCACATGCATTTTGCATGCATTTTATCGCGCTATCTTGCGCACCTCATCGCACTGTTTTGTGCACATTACTTGCATTTTGCATGCATTTTATCGCGCTATCTTGCGCCCCTCATCGCACAGTTTTGTGCACATTACCTGCATTTTGCATACTGTTTATTGCACTATTTTGCGCGTCGTGCAATTTTGCGCTGTGTCCAATACTTGCGTTGTGCATGCATTTTATCTTGATATCTTGCGCACCTCGTCGCACTGTTTTGTGAACATTACTGCCATTTTGCATGCATTTTATCGCGCTATCTTGCGAACCTCATTGCACTGTTTTGTGCACATTACTCGCATTTTGCACGCATTTTATCGCGCTATCGTGTGCACCTCATTGCGCAGTTTTGTGCACACTACTTGCATTTTGCATGCATTTTATCGCGCCATCTTGCGCACCTCATTGCGCAGTTTTGTGCACTCTACTAGTATTTTGCATGCATTTTATCGCGCCATCTTGCGCACCTCATTGCGCAGTTTTGTCCACACTAGTCGCATTTTGTATGCATTTTATCGCGCCATGTTGCGCACCTGATACGCAGCTTTGTGCCCACTACTTGCATTCTGCATGCATTTTATCGCGCCGTCTTGCGCACCTCATTGCGCAGTTTTGTGCACTCTACTTGCATTTTGCAAGAATTTTATCGCGCCATCTTGCGCAACTCATCGCGCAGTTTTGTGCACTCTACTTGCATTTTGCAGGCATTTTATCACGCCATCTTGCGTACCTCATTGCGCAGTTTTGTGCACACTACTTGCATTTTGCATTCATTTTATCGCGCGATCTTGCGCAGCACATTGCGCAGTTTTGAGCACACCACTTGCATTTTGCATGCATTTTATCGCGCCATCTTGCGCACCTCATTGCGCTGTTCTGTGCACACTAGTTGCATTTTGCAGCCATTTTATCGCGCTATCTTGCGCACCTCATTGCGCAGTTTTGTGCACACTACATGCATTTTGGACGCATTTTATCGCGCTATCTTGCGCACCTCATTGCGCAGTTTTTTGCACACTACTTGCATTTTGCATGCATTTTATCGCGCCATCTTGCGCACCTCATTGCGCAGTTTTGTGCACTCTACTTGCATTTCTCTTGCATTTTATCGCGCTATCTTGCGCATCTCATTGCGCAGTTTTGTGCACTCTACTCGCATTTTGCATGCATTTTTTCGCGCTATCTTGCGCACCTCATTGCGCAGTTTTGTGCACTCTACTCGCATTTTGCATGCATTTTATCGCGCTATCTTGCGCACCTCACTGCCTAGTTTTGTGCACACTACTTGCATTTTGCATGCATTTTATCGCGCTATCTTGCGCACCTCATTGCGCAGTTTTGTGCACACAACTTGCATTTTGCATGCATTTCATCGCGCTATCTTGCGCACCTCATTGCGCAGTTTTGTGCACTCTACTCGCATTTTGCTTGCATTTTATCGCGCTATATTGCGCACCTCATTGCGCAGTTTTGTGCACACGACTTGCATTTTGCATGCTTTTTATCGCGCTATCTTGCGCACCACATTGCGCAGTTTTGTGGACTCCACTTGCATTTTGCATGCATTTTATCGCGCTATCTTGCGCACCTCATTGCGCAGTTCTGTGCACACTATTTGTATTTTGCATTCATTTTATCGCGCTATCTTGCGCACCTCATTGCGCAGTTTTGTGCGCTCTACATGCATTTTGCATGCATTTTATCGCGCCATCTTGCGCACCTCATTGCGCAGTTTTGTGCACTCTGCATGCATTTTGCATGCATTTTATCGCGCCATCTTGCGCACCTCATTGCGCAGTTTGTGCACACTACTTGCATTTTGCAGGCATTTTATCGCGCTATCGTGCGCATCTCATTGCGCAGTTCTGTGCGCACTACTTGCATTTTGCCCGCATTTTATCACGCTATCTTGCGCACCTTATTGCGCAGTTTTGTGCAAACTACTTGCATTTTGCACGCATTTTATCGCGCTATCTTTCGCACCTCATTGCGCAGTTTTGTGCACACTACTTGCATTTTGCAGGCATTTTATCGCGCTATGTTGCGCACCCCATTGCGCAGTTGTGAGCACACTACTTGCATTTTGCATGAATTTTATCACGCCATCTTGCGCACCTCATTGCGGTGTTCTGTGCACACTAGTTGCATTTTGCATGCATTTTATCGCGCTATCTTGCGCACCTCATTGCGCAGTTTTGCGCACTCTACTTGCATTTTGCATGCATGTTATCGGGCCATCTTGCGCACCTCATTGCGCAGTTTTGTGCACCCTACTTGCATTTTGCATGGATTTTATCGCGCCATCTTGCGCACCTCATTGCGCAGTTTTGTGCACTCTACTTGCATTTTGCGTGCATTTTATCGTGCCATCTTGCGCACCTCCTTGCGCAGTTTTGTGCATACTACTTGCATTTTGCAAGCATTTTATCGCGCTATCTTGCGCACCTCATTGCGCAGTTTTGTGCACACTACTTGCATTTTGCATGCATTTTATCGCGCCATCTTGCGCACCTCATTGCGCTGTTCTGTCCAATCTTCTTGCATTTTGCATGCATTTTATCGCGCTATCTTGCGCACCTCATTGCGCTGTTTTGTGCACACTACTTGCATTTTGCACGCATTTTATCGCGCTATCTTGGGCACCTCATTGCGAAGGGGTGTGCACACTACTTGCATTTTGCACGCATTTGATCACGCTATCTTGCGCACCTTATTGCGTAGTTTTGTGCAAACTACTTGCATTTTGCGCGCATTTTATCGCGCTATCTTGCGCACCTCATTGCGCAGTTTTGTGCACACTACTTGCATTTTGCACGCATTTTATCGCGCTATCTTGCGCACCTCATTGCGCAGTTTTGTGCACACTACTTGCATTTTGCATGCATTTTATCGCGCCATCTTGCGCACCTCATTGCGTTGTTCTGTGCACACTACTTGCATTTTGCATGCATTTTATCGCGCTATCTAGCGCACCTCATTGCGCTGCTTTGTGCACACTACTTGCATTTTGCATGCATTTTATCGCGCCATTTTGCGCACCTCATTGCGCAGTTTTGGGCACTCTACTTGAATTTTGCATGCATTTTATCGCGCCATGTTGCGCACCTCCTTGCGCAGTTTTTGCACACTACTTGCATTTTGCAAGCATTTTATCACGCTATCTTGCGCACCTCATTGCGTAGTTTTGTGCACACTACTTGCATTTTGCATGCATTTTATCGCGCGATCTTGCGATCCTCATTGCGCAGTTTTGTGCACACTACTTGCATTTTGCATGCAATTTATAGCGCCATCTTGCGCACCTCATTGCGCTGTTCTGTGCACACTAGTTGCATTTTGCACGCATTTTATCGCGCTATCTTGCGCACCTCATTGCGCTGTTTTGTGCACACTACTTGCATTTTGCACGCATTTTATCGGGCGATCTTGCGCACCTCATTGCGCAGTTTTGTGCACTCTACTTGCATTTTGCATGCATTTTATCGCGCCGTCTTGTGCACCTCATTGCGGAGTTTTGCGCCCACAACTTGCATTTTGCATGCATTTTATCGCGCGATCTTGCGCACCTCATTGCGCAGTTTTGTGCACTTTACTTCCATTTTGCATGCATTTCATCGCGCCATCTTGCGCACCTCAGTGCGCAGTTTTGTGCACACTACTTGCATTTTGCATGAATTTTATCGCGCTATCATGCGCACCTCATTGCGCAGTTTTGTGCACTCTACTTGCATTTTGCACGCATTTTATCGCGCTATCTTGCGCACCTCAATGCGCAGTTTTGTGCACACTTCCTGCATTTTGCATGCATTTTATCGCGCTATCTTGCGCACCTCATTGCGCAGTTTTGTCCACTCTACTTGCATTTTGCTCGCATTTTATCGCGCTATCTTGCGCAACTCATTGCGCAGTTTTGTGCACTCTACTTGCATTTTGCATGCATTTTATCGCGCCATCCTGCCCACCTCATTGTGCAGTTTTGTGCACTCTACTTGCATTTTCCATGCATTTTATCGCGCCATCTTGCGCACCTCATTGCGCAGTTTTGTGACCCCTACTTGCCTTTTGCATGCATTTTATCGCGCCATCTTGCGCACCTCATTGCGCAGTTTTGTGCACTTTACTTGCGTTTAGCATGAATTTTATCGCACCATCTTGCGCACCTCATTGCGCAGTTTTGTGCACACTACTTGCATTTTGCACGTATTTTATCGCGCTATCATGTGCACCTCATTGCGCAGTTTTGTCCACTCTACTTGCATTTTGCAAACATTTTATCGCGCCATATTGCGCAACTCATCGCGCCGTTTTGTGCACTCTACTTGCATTTTGCGTGCATTTTATCAGGCCATCTTACGCACCTCATTGCGCAGTTTTGTGCACTCTACTTGCATTTTGCATGCATTTTATCGCGCCATCCTGCCCACCTCATTGTGCAGTTTTGTGCACTCTACTTGCATTTTGCATGCATTTTATCGCGCCATCATGAGCACCTCATTGCGCAGTTTTGTGCCCCCTACTTGCATTTTGCATGCATTTTATCGCGCCATCTTGCACGCCTCATTGCGCAGTTTTGTGCACACTACTTGCATTTTGCATGAATTTTATCGCGCTATCATGCGCACCTCATTGCGCAGTTTTGTGCACTCTCCTTGCATTTTGCACGCATTTTATCGCGCTATCTTGCGCACCTCAATGCGCAGTTTTGTGCACACTACCTGCATTTTGCACGCATTTTATCGCGCCATCATGCACACCTCATGGCGCAGTTTTGTGAACTCCACTTGCATTTTGCATGCATTTTATCGCGCCATCTTGCGCACCACATTGCGCAGTTTTGTGCACACTACTTGCATTTTGCACGCATTTTATCTCGCGATCTTGCGTGCCTCATTGCGCAGTTTGGTGCACACTACTTGCATTTTGCATGCATTTTATCGCGCCGTCTTGCGCACCTCATTGCGGAGTTTTGCGCCCACAACTTGCATTTTGCATGCATTTTATCGCGCGATCTTGCGCACCTCATTGCGCAGTTTTGTGCACTTTACTTCCATTTTGCATGCATTTCATCGCCCCATCTTGCGCACCTCATTGCGCTGCGCACTCTACTTACATTTTGCATCATTTTATCGCGCCATCTTGCGCACCTCATTGCGCAGTTTTGTGCACACTCATTGCGCAGTTTAGTGCACTCTACTTGCATTTTTAACGCATTTCATCGCGCCATCTTGCGCACCTCATTCCGTAGTTCTGTGCACCGTTGTTGCATTTTGCATGCATTTTGTCCCGCTATCTTGCGCACCTCATTACGCAGTTTTATGCACGCTACTTGCATTTTGCATGCATTTTATCGCGCGATCTTGCGCACCTCATTGCGCAGTTTTGTGCACACTCATTGCGCAGTTTAGTGCACTCTACTTGCATTTTTAACGCATTTCATCGCGCCATCTTGCGCACCTCATTGCGCAGTTTTGTGCACACTCATTGCGCAGTTCTATGCACACTAGTTGCATTTTGCAAGCATTTTATCGCGCGATCTTGCGCACCTCATTGCGCAGTTTTGTGCACACTCATTGCGCAGTTCTATGCACACTAGTTGCATTTTGCAAGCATTTTATCGCGCGATCTTGCGCACCTCATTGCGCAGTTTTGTGCACACTCATTGCGCAGTTCTATGCACACTAGTTGCATTTTGCAAGCATTTTATCGCGCGATCTTGCGCACCTCATTGCGCAGTTTTGTGCACACTCATTGCGCAGTTCTATGCACACTAGTTGCATTTTGCAAGCATTTTATCGCGCGATCTTGCGCACCTCATTGCGCAGTTTTGTGCACACTCATTGCGCAGTTCTATGCACACTAGTTGCATTTTGCAAGCATTTTATCGCGCGATCTTGCGCACCTCATTGCGCAGTTTTGTGCACACTCATTGCGCAGTTCTATGCACACTAGTTGCATTTTGCAAGCATTTTATCGCGCGATCTTGCGCACCTCATTGCGCAGTTTTGTGCACACTCATTGCGCAGTTCTATGCACACTAGTTGCATTTTGCAAGCATTTTATCGCGCGATCTTGCGCACCTCATTGCGCAGTTTTGTGCACACTCATTGCGCAGTTCTATGCACACTAGTTGCATTTTGCAAGCATTTTATCGCGCGATCTTGCGCACCTCATTGCGCAGTTTTGTGCACACTCATTGCGCAGTTCTATGCACACTAGTTGCATTTTGCAAGCATTTTATCGCGCGATCTTGCGCACCTCATTGCGCAGTTTTGTGCACACTCATTGCGCAGTTCTATGCACACTAGTTGCATTTTGCAAGCATTTTATCGCGCGATCTTGCGCACCTCATTGCGCAGTTTTGTGCACACTCATTGCGCAGTTCTATGCACACTAGTTGCATTTTGCAAGCATTTTATCGCGCGATCTTGCGCACCTCATTGCGCAGTTTTGTGCACACTCATTGCGCAGTTCTATGCACACTAGTTGCATTTTGCAAGCATTTTATCGCGCGATCTTGCGCACCTCATTGCGCAGTTTTGTGCACA
>NW_021026088.1:469607-479993 GCF_004153795.1 Camellia sinensis
ACTTCATATTATATTCTAAAAATCATGCTAATCATAACTGCAAAGTCAATTTCGGTTTATCACATCTCTAAGGCTTTCAATTTAGGGTAAACTACCAATAGGTCCTAATAGTTGTACTTAATTTCCATCAAGTCCTGTTGAAAATAAGTCTTGATAAAATTGTCGCTAAAAATAATTTTTTTGTGACAATTTTTTATATATGTCGCTAAAAATTGACAATTAGCGACTTTTTTTTGTCATAATTTTTATAAATTGTCGCTAAATGTGACTTTTTTTATGACAAATTTTTCTCATATTCCTATTAGACAATAAGTCCACTTATTAGGATCTACACATAAATACCCCATCAATTTGTAGTCCAAAAGTCGTAATTTCAACAGATTTTCTTATAACCGACAGATTCAATCTCATAAGCTCATAATTCACACATTTAAACATGGAATTTCACATCAAACATCTAATCATACAAATAATGAGGGAATTAGAGTATAAGCAGCATATGAGAGAGTCGGGTTATTACAGTATCATCTTGGTTGTTGGTCCTAATAAATACTCTTTGATAAACCTATTTTTCAATCTTATAGAAAATGGTTCTTGTATGATTTACCATGGAAAATGGTTCTCATTAGCATAAATGTTGCTGCTTACGGAAAATGGTTCTCAGTGGATGCTAGCTTCACTTATCCTTAATCGATAACATTCAGACAAGGGAAATGGATATCTTACTATTTTTCCATGATGACAACAAGTTCAAAGTTACTTGGATCTATAAGAGTTGAGTTTTAATAACTAGGACCTAACATTCCCTTTGCCAACATGAAGGACTACTGATCTCTCCACTCATGTATCTGAAGCTCACAAGAAAAACTTGTTTTTGCAAAGTTTATCCAAAGAGGAGGAGGAGAAATCATATATGACAAATGGTAACAACAGCTGGAAGCATGCTTTTCATAGTGACATTCAAGATAAGGATATAATTGAAGCTCTAGAAAATGAGGTTCAATATTGGACAGACTTTTCAAAAGTTCACTAACATCCCTAGAGTCTATACGAATATAATGGTTTTCGTCTGATTTTTTGTTTTGTATGGAATTCTTATTTTAGATTGGAATATACTTAGTTTGTATGGAATTTGACATTAAAAACTATTCCTTTTTGGATGGTTGGAAGTGAAATGGATGCAAATTGCGAAATGATTGATAATATATGTATTGTTTTGTTTATATACATAGTATAGGTTGCACGAAATACATACAAGTTATGGACAAATTAAAAATAATAATAATATTAATAATATCATGTTTTTGGCCACTAAATAATTGGCAGCCAAAAGGGAAGTAAATATTTTTAGTGACAAATAGTTAGTAGCTAAAAAAAAAATGAAAAATGAAAAAAAAAACTTATGGCAACTAGAATTTTAGTAGCTAAATAAAAAAAATAGATTTTGGGCGACTAAATTTTTAGTAGCTAAAAATAATAAGATGAAAAAAAAAAAAAACTTTTTCGCTACTAAATAAATTAGTCATGGAAAATAATTTTAGTTTTGGCGATTGGCGAGTAAAAGATTAGTCGCCAATTTAGCCTATCAATGACTAAAGTTTTTTTGTTGCCAATACCTTTACTTTTGGCGACTAATTGTTTAGTCGGCAATTTAGGACTTTCGGTGACTAAATTTTTTTTAGTCGCCAATACCTTCCCTGGCAGTCTTTTTGCGACCAAGTCGGCTATCAAACTATTTAGTCGGGAAAACTTTTTGGTGACTAAAATCTGACTTTTCACAACTAAAAACTTAGCTGCCAAAAGTGTAATTTCTTGTAGTGTCTTCGTCTTCTTCGATCAGTAAGATCAGAGGTAGTTGCGCTCAAATTTTAGGAACATTTGAAACTTTTTCTTCTATGCTCTGTTTGTGAATAGTTGTTTGTAAATCTCTCTTTGCTCATTTTCTTCCCACTAGTTTTGTGACAACCCAATTCTGTGTTATGCTATTAATCTTTAATTATACTTGTGATTATGTGCTTAATATGATTTTGGATGTTAAGCATGTGATTATATGCACTTTTGAATTCATATCTGTTTATCGTAGGAAAATATGTCTAGCATTCTGTAATAAACCAAAATTGAGGGCCGTAGAGGTAAGAGAAGCCGAAATTGGCCGCATCATTATGATTAGCATAATTTTTAGAGCCTACGGTGAAATTTAATTAAAAATTGATTCAGATCAAATTAATGAGATCAAATTGATTAAACTTTAGTATGATTGCTCAGCCTTAATCAAGTTTAATTCAGTTCTTGAAAGGCATATACCCTTTCATCATTCTATTCAAACGGTTGTCTCTTGCATGCAAGTTGGGTAAGCGATACAGTTATCTTGGAGAAGTCTTTTTCAAACCGCCTGTAATACCCAGCTAAGCCCATGAAACTGCAGACTTCCGTTATATTTGTCGGTGTAGGCCAGTTCACAATTGCCTCTATCTTCTGTGGGTCTACAGAAATCCCGTCTTTGTTGATGACATGCCCTAAGAAAACAACATTATCCAACCAAAATTTACATTTATTTAGTTTAGCAACTTCTTTTCTCTAAATGTTTGCAAGAAAGTTCTCAGATGTTGTTCATGTTTAATTCTACTCTTTGAATATATCAGAATATCATCAATAAAATCCACAACAAACTCATCAAGGTAGGATTTAAAAATCTCTGTGAAATGATAGATCCTCTGTGTTAAATCCTCTGTGTTCATAAATCCTCTGTGTTAGATCCTCTGTGTTGAATCCTCTGTGAAATGATAGATCCTCTGTGTTAAATCCTCTGTGTTCATAAATCCTCTGTGTTAGATCCTCTGTGTTGAATCCTCTGTGAAATGATAGATCCTCTGTGTTAAATCCTCTGTGTTCATAAATCCTCTGTGTTAGATCCTCTGTGTTGAATCCTCTGTGAAATGATAGATCCTCTGTGTTAAATCCTCTGTGTTCATAAATCCTCTGTGTTAGATCCTCTGTGTTGAATCCTCTGTGAAATGATAGATCCTCTGTGTTAAATCCTCTGTGTTCATAAATCCTCTGTGTTAGATCCTCTGTGTTGAATCCTCTGTGAAATGATAGATCCTCTGTGTTAAATCCTCTGTGTTCATAAATCCTCTGTGTTAGATCCTCTGTGTTGAATCCTCTGTGAAATGATAGATCCTCTGTGTTAAATCCTCTGTGTTCATAAATCCTCTGTGTTAGATCCTCTGTGTTGAATCCTCTGTGAAATGATAGATCCTCTGTGTTAAATCCTCTGTGTTCATAAATCCTCTGTGTTAGATCCTCTGTGTTGAATCCTCTGTGAAATGATAGATCCTCTGTGTTAAATCCTCTGTGTTCATAAATCCTCTGTGTTAGATCCTCTGTGTTGAATCCTCTGTGAAATGATAGATCCTCTGTGTTAAATCCTCTGTGTTCATAAATCCTCTGTGTTAGATCCTCTGTGTTGAATCCTCTGTGAAATGATAGATCCTCTGTGTTAAATCCTCTGTGTTCATAAATCCTCTGTGTTAGATCCTCTGTGTTGAATCCTCTGTGAAATGATAGATCCTCTGTGTTAAATCCTCTGTGTTCATAAATCCTCTGTGTTAGATCCTCTGTGTTGAATCCTCTGTGAAATGATAGATCCTCTGTGTTAAATCCTCTGTGTTCATAAATCCTCTGTGTTAGATCCTCTGTGTTGAATCCTCTGTGAAATGATAGATCCTCTGTGTTAAATCCTCTGTGTTCATAAATCCTCTGTGTTAGATCCTCTGTGTTGAATCCTCTGTGAAATGATAGATCCTCTGTGTTAAATCCTCTGTGTTCATAAATCCTCTGTGTTAGATCCTCTGTGTTGAATCCTCTGTGAAATGATAGATCCTCTGTGTTAAATCCTCTGTGTTCATAAATCCTCTGTGTTAGATCCTCTGTGTTGAATCCTCTGTGAAATGATAGATCCTCTGTGTTAAATCCTCTGTGTTCATAAATCCTCTGTGTTAGATCCTCTGTGTTGAATCCTCTGTGAAATGATAGATCCTCTGTGTTAAATCCTCTGTGTTCATAAATCCTCTGTGTTAGATCCTCTGTGTTGAATCCTCTGTGAAATGATAGATCCTCTGTGTTAAATCCTCTGTGTTCATAAATCCTCTGTGTTAGATCCTCTGTGTTGAATCCTCTGTGAAATGATAGATCCTCTGTGTTAAATCCTCTGTGTTCATAAATCCTCTGTGTTAGATCCTCTGTGTTGAATCCTCTGTGAAATGATAGATCCTCTGTGTTAAATCCTCTGTGTTCATAAATCCTCTGTGTTAGATCCTCTGTGTTGAATCCTCTGTGAAATGATAGATCCTCTGTGTTAAATCCTCTGTGTTCATAAATCCTCTGTGTTAGATCCTCTGTGTTGAATCCTCTGTGAAATGATAGATCCTCTGTGTTAAATCCTCTGTGTTCATAAATCCTCTGTGTTAGATCCTCTGTGTTGAATCCTCTGTGAAATGATAGATCCTCTGTGTTAAATCCTCTGTGTTCATAAATCCTCTGTGTTAGATCCTCTGTGTTGAATCCTCTGTGAAATGATAGATCCTCTGTGTTAAATCCTCTGTGTTCATAAATCCTCTGTGTTAGATCCTCTGTGTTGAATCCTCTGTGAAATGATAGATCCTCTGTGTTAAATCCTCTGTGTTCATAAATCCTCTGTGTTAGATCCTCTGTGTTGAATCCTCTGTGAAATGATAGATCCTCTGTGTTAAATCCTCTGTGTTCATAAATCCTCTGTGTTAGATCCTCTGTGTTGAATCCTCTGTGAAATGATAGATCCTCTGTGTTAAATCCTCTGTGTTCATAAATCCTCTGTGTTAGATCCTCTGTGTTGAATCCTCTGTGAAATGATAGATCCTCTGTGTTAAATCCTCTGTGTTCATAAATCCTCTGTGTTAGATCCTCTGTGTTGAATCCTCTGTGAAATGATAGATCCTCTGTGTTAAATCCTCTGTGTTCATAAATCCTCTGTGTTAGATCCTCTGTGTTGAATCCTCTGTGAAATGATAGATCCTCTGTGTTAAATCCTCTGTGTTCATAAATCCTCTGTGTTAGATCCTCTGTGTTGAATCCTCTGTGAAATGATAGATCCTCTGTGTTAAATCCTCTGTGTTCATAAATCCTCTGTGTTAGATCCTCTGTGTTGAATCCTCTGTGAAATGATAGATCCTCTGTGTTAAATCCTCTGTGTTCATAAATCCTCTGTGTTAGATCCTCTGTGTTGAATCCTCTGTGAAATGATAGATCCTCTGTGTTAAATCCTCTGTGTTCATAAATCCTCTGTGTTAGATCCTCTGTGTTGAATCCTCTGTGAAATGATAGATCCTCTGTGTTAAATCCTCTGTGTTCATAAATCCTCTGTGTTAGATCCTCTGTGTTGAATCCTCTGTGAAATGATAGATCCTCTGTGTTAAATCCTCTGTGTTCATACATGGAAATTGCTGATTTGAATTTGCTGATAGATCCTCTGTGAAATGGTAGGAATTTTTATTGATTTGAATGGATTGTTTTTGTTTTTGTTAATTGTTTTTGTTTTTGAATGAATCCACATCCACATCCACATGCTTTGTTTTTGTTTTGTTAACAAGTAATGCATGTTTTCAAGTATTAAGTCGTCATAGAACAGATGGGACCAGAAACATTCCCCTGTGGACTATGTCTCCTTGACTGCATGCTTTCAACTTGATGAATTTGTTTTGTTTTAAAATCATAATGCAGTCACATTCTGTACAAAATTTTTGTATGTTTTGTTTTGTTTTTATGTATTATTCTAAATCCTTTTACAAAAGTTGAATAGAGCTTTCAGTCATTGTATTAAGTTTTAAACACTTAAGATGAGAAATTTGATTTTTTTTTTTTTAAATTGATAAACCTCAAAATAGATTTAATGATGTAGTCCTTGAGATGGGTTCAGTATATTGAATTTGTTTGGTATAACTTTTTACAAGTTAAAAGTTAATTATAAAAAATAAAATAAAAAACATAAAATAAAAATGCACAAAGTACTCAGAAAATCATATAATTGAACCAAGTCGAGTTGATTTGATTTTTTCAATTCATTAATTTAGTTCTGAGTCTTAAAATTATCAATCCAAAAGAATTGATAATTTTAGTTCTGAGTCTTTCATTTCTTACCTTCATCAACTATACTACTCCCACACATCCACCAGCTCCAAGGTAACTGTTGCGCATCTTATTAGGTTTAATTCAAGATCCAATTCGATAATTTAAATTGTTTATATTTTAAAAGATATTGAGTAAAACATACCTGCAAAAATCACACTTTTGAACAAGAAGTTTAACTTTGGTGTTGTCAATTTTGTTTAGTAACATCCTGTTGGCAACATCACTAAATTGGTTGTGAAGAACTTTGTCAAACTTATTTGATATTTATGGTTATATGTCTATGCTAACAAGTAATCATAACCATTGTTTTAGGATCACTGTGGTGAAATACAATAATGAACACAAGGACAATCAAAAGGGAAAAACTAGGCTTATTATATTACTAATGAATTGAGTTACTAATGAATCCCAATTTAAGAATATATTTATAGAGATTATTATGCTCATATGTTCTACATTATTATTATTTAGATCCTCTGTGTTAAATCCTCTGTGTTCATAAATCCTCTGTGTTAGATCCTCTGTGTTGAATCCTCTGTGAAATGATAGATCCTCTGTGTTAAATCCTCTGTGTTCATAAATCCTCTGTGTTAGATCCTCTGTGTTGAATCCTCTGTGAAATGATAGATCCTCTGTGTTAAATCCTCTGTGTTCATAAATCCTCTGTGTTAGATCCTCTGTGTTGAATCCTCTGTGAAATGATAGATCCTCTGTGTTAAATCCTCTGTGTTCATACATGGAACTTGCTGATAGATAGGGTAGGAATTTTTATTGATTTGAATGGATTTAAAACTGGACTTAGCTTCTTCTATTTTTCTGTTTTCTTCTTATCGATACAAATTAATTGGACTTGGATTTATTTTATTTTTTTTTAAATTAGCAAAAAGAAATATATTGATGTAAAAACCAGTCTGGACTTAGAAGCTGTTCGTATAGCCATGTCTGCTTCGCCCTCCGTTGAATAATTATCTGCTTCACTTTCTGTTTCACAAAACAAAACAATTTGATTTACTCTTATATTTCTCCTTAAAAACATATCACTAGTTGCAATTCTATTAAACCAAACCATCCAGCCAAATTGCTTCTTGAAAGCAAATCAGCAACACTTCCCTCCTTAGAATTAATTTGATAGTGTTATTGATTATTATATTACTAATGAATTGAGTTAGTAAGAATATATTTTACCTTCATTATTTTCGTATAGCCATGTCTGCTGTTTCTGTTTTGTAGTTCAATCATTATTTTTTCTTCTCCCTCATTAATTTAAACTTCTTGTTTTACTCACTTAACTATCTAACAAAGTAAGGTCAGTATTTTTTCACTCTTAAAATTTTCCATTACGATACTAATTAGTAACATACAAATAACAACAATTTTTGGACTTGATGTTGAAAAGCTTTGTTATGGTGCAGAGCAACATATTGATGGGTTTTTATTTGTTGGGCACCACCACACAGCATCCACATCCACATCCACATGCTTTGTTATGGTGCAGAGCAACATATTGATGGGTTTTTATTTGCATCCACATCCACATCCACATCCACATCCACATGCTTTGTTTTTGTTTTGTTAACAAGTGATGCATGCTTTCAAGTATTAAGTCGTCATAGAACAAATGGGACCAGAAACATTCCCCTGTGGACTATGTCTCCTTGACTGCATGCTTTCAACTTGATGAATTTGTTTTGTTTTAAAATCTTAATGCAGTCACATTCTGTACAAAATTTTTCTATGTTTTGTTTTGTTTTTATGTATTATTCTAAATCCTTTTACAAAAGTTGACTAGAGCTTTCAGTCATTGTATTAAGTTTTAAACACTTAAGATGAGAAATTTGATTTTTTTTTTTTTAAATTGATAAACCTCAAAATAGATTTAATGATGTAGTCCTTGAGATGGGTTCAGTATATTGAATTTGTTTGGTATAACTTTTTACAAGTTAAACAAAATTTTTTGTATGTTTTGTTTTGTTTTTATGTATTATACTAAATCCTTTTACAAAAGTTGAATAGAGCTTTCAGTCATTGTATTAAGTTTTAAACACTTAAAATGAGAAATTTGATTTTTTTTTTTTTTTTTAAATTGATAAACCTCAAAATAGATTTAATGATGTAGTCCTTGAGATGGGTTCAGTATATTGAATTTGTTTGGTATAACTTTTTACAAGTTAAAAGTTAAAAATAAAAAATAAAAAAACATAAAATAAAAATGCACAAAGTACTCAGAAAATCATATAATTGAACCAAGTCGAGTTGATTTGATTTTTTCAATTCATTAATTTAGTTCTGAGTCTTAAAATTATCGATCCAAAAGAATTGATAATTTTAGTTCTGAGTCTTAATTTAGTTCTGAGTCTTTCATTTCTTACCTTCATCCACTATACTACTCCCACACATCCACCAGCTCCAAGGTAACTGTTGCGCATCTTATTAGGTTTAATTCAAGATCCAATTCGATAATTTAAATCGTTTATATTTTAAAAGATATTGAGTAAAACATACATGCAAAAATCATGCCAATCAGATATCATTAGTTCTTTCATCAAATCTCATTTGCATTGAGTTTTATATTTCAACTTACATTTATCATTTATTTTTTTAAATACAAATGTGATTTGATGAAAGGGTCATCGATATTCGATCGACGTGATTTTTTACATGTATATTATACTCGATATTTTTTAAAATATTAACAGTTCAGATTATCGAATTGGACCCTGAAATGGGCCCAAAGGCAGCCCCATTTTGCCGATTTCTCCATTGGAATGTTAAAATGTTCAAGGTTTGTTTATTCTAACTATTTATTGTTAATCAATTCACTTATTCTTAATAATATCGTAAAACAACAGTTCCAACTGAAACGCATAATTGGTTGGATCTTAAGTCTAAAAATCTAGAATCAGTCATGATTGTTATGAGTCCAGTAAGAACCGAACCAAACTAAAATGTGCACAACCCTACCTAAAAGTACCCCATCCCTTGCTTTCTTAAGCTTATTTAAGTTATTTTCATCTCATAATTTGTAAACAGAAATTGATTAAAAATTAAAATTTTATAAACAATCCAATAAATTGCACCAAACTGAGCCAGTGTATTGTGTATAAATTTGGCCAAATTCACTCTATGGTAAAAGTTAGAAAATTATTTAGTTTGTTTGGTTATAGTTTTCAAAAAATTTTACTTTTTTATTTTTCCGTATTTTAATGTTTTTAATGAATTTTTTTAATATTTTAAGTAATTTGTTTTAATTTTTAGACACACATAACATAAATGCACGTAAAAAGTATAATATTTGTGAAAAAAATCTTTAAAAAATACACAAAATACCAAAAAATATTTTTAAAAAATACGAAAATTCAGTACATTTTTCATATTTTTGTATATTTATTAATTTTTTGAAATATTTTTTCAAAAATATTTTACTATTTAAAAACATCTAAGTAAGGTACATCTAAAAAAATAAAAAATATATTTAAATTTAAAAAATATTCACTAAAAATAAAAATACAAAAAATTCAATTTTTAAAAAACTAAAACCAAACACACTGATTAAAATTATTAATGACTCAATCGTATGAAAATTATTACCTGTTTGTTTCCCGTTTTTCGAAACTACTTTTTTTAAAAATTTTAGAGTTACTGTTTGGTTGTCCAGAATCTCTATTTCGAATTATTTTCCAATTTTGATTCTTCATGTGATCTCAATAAATGCAATAATGATTGACACCTCCATTTTTTAGAGACCTCCACAATCCCTTTTGGGCCTCCACCATTGATGGTGTTGGTCCCACACATACATAAGTGGGTCTTATATATACATCAATGATAGAAATTTAAAGAGAGCTGTGGAGTCTTCAAAAAATGGGGATCTCAAGCATTTTTTCAATAAATGTGAGGCACCATTACAACCTATTACTCTACTCTTAATACTCCTACTAAACTCTGTTTTCCTCTGTTTTTTTGGACCTACCTTGTATACATACATACATAATACAAACATGAGACTAGTACTGATGTGACAATTTTTTTTTATTTGTTAAATGTATTCTAGAAGCAAGCCTCTCTATGCAATTGGAGAGGAAAATTTGAAAGGAAAATGTTTGACGCCACAATTTTTGTGGCCACAATGGCTCAAAACTGTCAAAATGACGTCGTTTTGGGTGCAAAACATGCCAAAATGACGTCGTTTTGACAATTTTGAGCCATTGTGACCACAAAAAT
>NW_021026088.1:480490-498808 GCF_004153795.1 Camellia sinensis
AATAAATTACATACTCAATTGAATACCCTAATCGAATACCTCACAAATAAATTTAACTCATAATAACCTTAATTCCCAATTCTCATAACTTAATTAACTCCAATTCGGACCCAATTAATCAAATCTCAATTTTACAAATCTGAATCGAATATTTAATTAAGCTCTCATACAGTCCTATACTCGAAATTAAACTAATTCAATGCACCAATTATACTCTCTTGAGCCATGTAGGCTTTCAATTTCTAATTCCAAAATAAATCCTCAATAGAATCATATACGAATCAAACTAAATAATTCTTATAACCCCAAATTAAATTAGAACAATGGGCAATTAAAATTCAAATCTCCTTAATTAATTAAGTGTTAATCATTATACGTGGTGAGGTCGTCACAGCGTGGGTGCGTGGTGTGAGGTTGGGTTAGGCTTGTCTGGCCTAATACTTATCTTTTTGAGCCAAAAACATTTGTATTTTATTATTTATTTTTAATTTTGGTTTCAAAATTCAAAATAAATTGGTCCAGATTTTTCCTTTACCCAAACAGATCCCGAATAGATTCATACCTGTTGAAATTCAAATTGAACAGATTCAAATCTGTCCAAATAGGTTTTGTACCTGTTCAATCTGTCCGAATAGGTTTTCTACCTGTTAAAAAAAGCCACCATTTCTCCGATATAAAGCCTACCATCTAGCAATTCATTTGATCCAATTTTTCCCTCAGAATTTCATCATTCTTCTTCTATTCGTCTCTGTGTTTCTATATATGTTTTGTATTTAATTTTTTAGTAAGGAAAAGAGAAAGTTACAATAGAGCTTTGGTTTGCAAGACTTGATTTTGTAGTGCTGCAAATCAAATAGTAGTTGTTGCATCCTGAGAAGTAGACGCCATTAAAACTCGAAGCACCAGAGTGAGGGAAAAATCTACTTTAAGGAGATTGTGTCCAACACAAGCCTCGACGTTTAAAGTTTCTGTAAGCTTTAATTCAGAATTTAATTTTTTAGATTATTTTTTGGATTATTTATTTTTATTTTATTTATACATTTAATTTACACACACATACCCCTGGGGATAACAATTTTTTCATTTCATTTTCTACAATTATCATTTTTTTCCTAATCAAATAGAAAGAGTTTGAATTTTGAATTTGTAAATGAATTTATGAAGGCAAAAAATAAGAATGAAATACTAACCAAAATTTAACTTTTATTTTATAAAATTTGATAATCGGATCGGATTCTTACATATCCGATCCATTTAATAATCAAAGCAAATGAATTCAGATTATCAAATTGTGTTTTTTTCTTTAACAAATTTGGATAAAATTTGATCTATTGAATGGAAGTGGTAGTGGCCTATGGTAGGGTGAAGGAATAAAAGGAGGTTGCGTTACGATTCAGGCCACTTATGCCAACATACACCACTTTAGGATTGTCTTTAGGAGTCATTTGTAAGTATTTTTGTCTTCTACATGTACTTCTAAGGTACTCTAAAAAAAATTTAGTTAAAAATTTATTTTTTTAGAATTTTCAAATCGCACACAAATAAATAAATAAATAAAATAAAATTCTAATATATTGATATCATTATTTCAAAAAATAAAATCTAGATACAAAAATTTACATAAATATATTTTGTTTTTATTGCTAGCATGATAAAAAAAATAAAAATAAAGAAGGCTCTTTTAATTCAAATTGAGATAAGTTATAAAACTGTTAATCATCATTAACATTCAAGTGATATATTTGTTGGGAATTACAAAATCACACAATTTTGTCAAAGAGGTACTTTGTTCATGATAAGGAAGCACGACTCCAAAATAGGTTGTGTGTTTACTTCACAAAGCATATTAAAGGGTTATAAGCTGAGTTGGGTTGGGTGTTCAAGAAAGTGGGTTGAATATGTGTTTAATTGGAGTGGATGTTCAGAAAAATGGGTTAAGATGTTCAACATAAAGTTAATTATATATATATATATATATAATTATATAATCCAGGTGTTCAATTGAACACCCAACGTTACATGTAGAATCGCCCCTGAAGAAGAGGTGATTTGGTAGTTGGGTGGAGTGAGAAAATGCGTAGACGAAGAGAGAGAAAAAAAATTAATAAGATGGAGAGAATTTGTTTTCCTGATATAGACAATTTTATTGTTTGTTATTGTTAGGTTGAGGAAAGGGACATTGGAAAATCATATTTTTGTTTGATTTCCCATCCTTCACAAAATTATAGCATAAAGATAGTAAAAATGAATTGCATTATAATGTCTTTTCGATAATCGAAATACATCTAGGGGTAATTATTCAATAATCCCAGAGTATGGACATGTGGTATTCTAGAATATTATGATTGGTGGAGAAGGTGGGTAGGTTAGGTATTGTGTTGGGTGATTGGGGAACATGAGGAGATATATTGAATAATAATTGGTTAAGTAGTACAGACACGCGGTACTCCATGAATATTTAATAATTTCCCTGTGTGGAGAGACAAAGCCATGTCATATTACAAGAAACTCAACAGTTATGATAAGGATTTCTAGTAACATAATTATATTGTGTTTTTTTTAAGGAAAATCTATCCATAAATCCCATTTCGGAGAATGGTATGTAAAATAGTCCTGTATAAATTTTGGTGGACATGGAAGTCCTATTCGTATAGGAATTGTATCCGTTAGATCCTCTTTAGTCAAATTGGTGGTTTTTGTAGACTATTATGCTCCTGCATTCCTCAATAAGGGTTAGGGCTTTGAAATCAAAGCACCAATGGCACATTTAGATGAAGGTTAGAGTTAGCAACAAACCTAAACTACGAAAAAGAGTTCTCAGAAAAATTCAATTCGACTGGAAGGGAAGGGAAAAGACGATGACTTCTTTGCTCACAAACCTATGGTGGAGACGTATAGAGAGTGAGAGCTTGTGAAGAATATGTCGACATGGCTAAAGCCTGGGTCGACGACGAGGCTGGTGGTCCTCGAAAGCTTTGGCTATGGCAGAAGAGAAGAGGGAGGAGAAAAGCCAACAAGAGGGCCAAACTTCTTTACCACGATTGATTCAATTTTGTCCCTCCTTGGTAACTGGCTACGCTGGTTGCCAGTTGAGAGTTAAATTATTTAAATAATTTAGTTATGACCTGGTTATGAGGTAATATGGTATAAATGAATAATTGAATATAACTAAGTTATGAGTTAATATGATACTGATTATCACTAATATGGTATTGGTTATGATATAAAATCATATAAGTTCATAACTAGATATATGGTACATCTAAATGTACCATAGCATCACCCTTTTTTTTGGGTACCATAACAGGTTGGATTGTGTGGGTTTGAATTTTTGAATAGCCGGGAGTAAATTTTGCAATTCAATTAGAGCTGTAAACGAGTCGAGTTTTGCTAAGTTTGAACTTGGCTTGTTTACTTATTGAGTTTGAGCTTAGCTCGGTTCATTAATATTAGTGAAACTCGAACTTGACTCGGCTTGATAAGATTATTATTATTTATATTATTTAATACATAAATAATGTGTTTATGCTATTATTTATATATATTTACATATTATTTAATATATAAATAATATATTTATTATATAATTTAAATAAAGATAAACGAACAGAGCTTATTCGAGCTCGAGCTCGAGCTCGTCTCGTTTACTAAACGAGCCAAAGCCGAGCCAACTGGTGAATAGCTTGGTTCATTTGCAGCCCTACTTGTAAATGTAGTGTCCTGGGTCTTAAACTCGACTTGAACCTACTTGTATGGATGCCCAATACAATTTCGGATCCTTAGGGTGATGTATTGCATTTTTGTTGAGTTTGTTGAGATAGATTAATTCCTATTTAGCTTATAACTCTTTTAATATTTCTTTTTAATTGATTTTGAATGTAGGGGTGAGAAATAGAGAATTAGTAGTATTTTTTAGTGACCGAGGATTGGCTACACGAGCGGCCAAACCCACCGCACAAGTGGCCAAGTCTGGGAACGTTTCTACTTCAACTCCTCACGAGCGCTCCCCTTTCATTTTTAAGATCCCTCATTCTCTCTCTCTCTCTCTCTCTCTCTCTCTCTGTATATCTCTATTTCTCTCTTCTCTTGCTCTACATTCAGACTCTCCACCATCGTGTAGCTCGACTTTTCGTGCTTCTTTCGGATACGATAGACCTACAGTTCGAGCTCCTATGGTTCTAAATTTGATATCACAAGTGCAATGTGAAATAGATAAATACAAAGGAGTCCAAATCTGGAAAATCTTTTAGAAAATCTATTTTTGAATCAAAATGCAAAAAATAAACTATTTTGCCAGATACAGAGTCGTCACCTAAATATTTTTTAGAAAATTTAGGAAGCCTGAGACTCGTGCCAAAGGCCACTTATCCATCATCACCAAACTTTCTTGGCTTAGGAACTTAGGTACGAGAGGTAAAGGTCATGAATTGAGCACCCCACTCGCCCGATTAAAGATCGGCCTCTACTAATCATGATGCGATTCTTATTTACATCATATGCTCCTGTTCCGGTTATTAGGCTATTGTTACTATGTGATGCGCACAAAAGTATAGACTAATTTGCAAAAATTGGAACACTTTGATTTCATGTTTGTTTTGAAAAGTGTTTGAATATGTATCACTTGAAAAAGCGATCTCATATGTACATTAGTCAAATTACTCTAATTCAAGCAATTAGCCTTCATCCATAGGCATTCAAGCACATATAGCACTAAAGCAATTAGCCTTATGGCAAGCATGCTAGACATGGAAACAATCACATGCATACGATATGCTAAAGCACAAAATTGCTCACCTCGTACTCCAAGGCAAGCCAAAAGAAACAAAAGAGTTAGAAAATATGCATGCCCTAACTAATGTAACATGACTAATGCAACACATGCAATGATGCAATTAATAGGCTCGACTACTAATTATGACATGTGAATCAATTTGAAAGCATGCGATTTAAACACGTATTCAACAAAGTAATAAACGCCAATGCTTGTTAGAATGATGAACTGAGCCTCGATGCATGCAAAATAAGTGGATGCGAACATGGGAAATGCTAAAAAAAACATGATGTTCTAAGCTACCCATCATAAGTGAGTAAATAAAAGGGATAAAGACGTGGGGTTGAAAGACATACACATTATTACATATTAGCTCTCGCATAAGAGGGTCCGAATGAATGCCCTAGCTAATTACTACGAATTAACTAACTATTACAAACCAAATTGAATAAATTAACTACACTAGCTAATTTAACTAATTATTACAACAAATTTAAATAACTATTTTGGCTAATTAAATAAGTACAACACAAGACTAACTAGCTATTCTAACTAATTAGTTACAAGTCCACTACTCTAAGCACAACAAACTAATATTACAATGTTATTTTAACGGATCTCGAGAATTGAGGCATGGCTCATGCATGGATGTGGATTTCCACCCGATAATACTCTCCGTTTTGCTACTGGAATACCTCTGTTGCACAGTTAGAAAATTGCACTATTTTTTCACCTTAGCCTCTATTTTGCTTTGCTGCAAAAAAGAACACTGCCTGTCTGGAAAAAGTGCCCGACAACCCAGAAGTAGTGGCCTGTCGTCCAATAAAAGTGGCCTGCAGGCCACTAATGTTGGTTCTTTCCTGCAGCAACAGAGAACAAACTGAACACAAACCAGAGTATTCTTGGAGGATATTTGTCCACCCTGCCTCTTCTTATCAGCAAACAGGTCAAAAGAGGGGTAGGCTTGATTTAAAGGAGTGGTTGACCTTGGAAACTTGAACCATTTCATCACTAACAAGTATGAAATGACTCAAGTCTCCATGTGTTCAATTAATGTCTGATTGAACACCAAATTATTTTATTAACTTGGTCCATTTTAAGCCATTGATTACCCTTTGTAATTACCTTCCATTCCTTAGTCAATTGAGTCCAATAATGAAGATTAAGTCCTCTAATCGAAGGAAGTGTCAAACGAAGGGTTATTTTAGGCATGAGAGAGATGTCATGACGTTGGTAATGAACCTCCGAAGAGATTAAATCATTAAGCACAACGACCTTAATCTCAAGCTTAAACAATCTATTGGTTGAAATAGCGAATGAAAAATCAAGAAATGAGGGAGGTTGCAGAGATGCTTCGAAGTGAACACAAGTATAGAAAGCAAGAAATAAATGCTATCAACTCAAATAGATTGGTGGCTAAGGCTTAAACCACCAAGCCTATGAGGACCATTACACTACAAGCATACTATACAAAGCATGAATGATGATAACTCACAAAAACAATCCTAAAACAATCTTAAAATAGTCCAAAAAAGTGCTAGAATTAAGATAAAAACAACTACAACAACTAGCTAAAATATTGAGCGATTAAAACTAGCACACAAGCACAAGGAAGGGAGGCTAACCCCTCCACTTTTGGGACTTCAAAACATGATTTTAGTCTCTGAAAAATCTTTGAAAATCAGTGCTAAAAAGCTCCAAAAAAAAAAAAAGTTGATGAGAAGGTGAGAAACACAAGGGCAAAGGCCTTAGAAGCAAGGTTCAAAGAAGGATTGTCAACCCCTCTACCTTTAATGGCATTTAACAACAAGTTTCAACCTAAAAATACAGGTAATAAATAGCTCAAAACAACAAGAAAAGATGAGAAAGAAATAGTACAAAAGAACTAGAAAGTATACCTCTTGAAGAGAAATGATCGCTTGGATTTCTAAACCACTATTTCACACTTTCAAGTGCCTCAAGAGCTAAAATACAAGCTCAAATCACCTCAGCAAGGAACTCTCTAGATTTGGTTTAGAATGTTTAGGCAAATGTTATGTAAGTTGTAAGAGCGAAAGAGAATTGTAGAGAGAGAGAAATTTTCCAATATTTTTCTCTCCAAAATTTTTCTAACCTCTCTAACAAAAAGAGGGTCATCTATATATAGAAATCTATGACAGACCTTCGGAAATATCTATACAAACACAGCTAAAATAGTGCATGCATCTGTAGAAACAGCTAGAAGAAAATATCTGGTTTTTTGCATTAGTGGCCACCATGCCACACTAGTGGACGGCAGTCCCTGGAGGATCAGGCCTGAAAAACCACTGTTTTGGTCCAAAACAAGGCACAAGGTTTGTAGGTTCAAAACTAAGGTTTCCTACCGAGGAAATCAAGCATTTGATAAGCGTACACATTCATCATTTAGTGAGCAAACTGTCTACGTATCCCTTTGCAGGGAATCAAACCAACGTAGTTCTAGGGTAAGATGCAAATGATATGCATTAAAAATATACTTTGAAAGCTGGACTCACACACCTCGCGAAGCCGGCTATTTTGAAAACTCATGATCATATGCACTAAGCAATAACAGATGCAATAAGCAATTACAAGAAGCCTAAACACGTTTCACGCAGGAAGAACCAATAACACGCACTCTAACCACGCCAAAGCCATGAAAAGAGGAGAGAAAAATAGCTCAGGGTCGCGGTTCACGTGTCCTGAGATAAAAACTACTTAGGGTCGCGTTTCACATGTCCTGAGATACTCTAATCACGCTGAAATCGTGAGAAGGGGAGAAAAACCGCTCAGGGTCACGTTTCACACGTCCTGAGATAAAGGCAAAAGGTATGAGATTGTGTAACAAATACACAATGTAGTGAAAGTGTACGATAGATGCACAAGGTGAACAGGTGCGATAGATGCACAAAGTGAACAGGTACGATAGATGCACAAAGTGAACAAGTGCGATAGATGCACAAAGTGAACAGGTGTGATAGATGCACAAAGTGAACAGGTGTGATAGATGCACAAAGTGAGCAAGTGTGATAGATGCACAAAGTGAGCAAGTGTGATAGATGCACAAAGTGAGCAAGTGTGATAGATGCACAAAGTGAACAAGATTAAAAATCAATATAGTGACAACGCATGTTCCATGCAAGATAAACAACCGACGTATGATGTTAATTGAAAGCATGCTTTATGCAAGAAACAAAAGCATATTCTATGCAAAATTAAAATCATATTCTATGCATGAATCATAAACGATGCAGGGCATGCGTGCAACATAAGTGTATGTGAAAACACACATTCTATGCAACAGAAAAGAACAAATATGTAATTTGACAGAATGAACAAAAGTAATGCTCGCCGACAACCTCGGACTTACCCCTCAAAGACTTTGCAACATGCCTAAAAAGGATAGACCCTGTTCATATTGGCAAGTGGAGAACGTTCGCGCATTGGAACACAATGAGTATTGGGAATGGCATAATCGAAACACAGTTTTGAGCTCCTCAAAAACCAATCTGGACCCAAAAGAGAACCTCTCATACACTGCTAGGGCAAAAAGAGGAACAAAGCAGCACTAGGCCACAAATGAGGACTGTCGGCCACTAATGAGGCCTGCCGGCCACTAATAACGAGTATTAGGAATGGCGTAATCGGAACACAGTTTTGAGCTCCTCAAAAACCAATCTGGACCCAAAAGAGAACCTCTCATACACTGCTAGGGCAAAAAGAGGAACAAAGTAGCACTAGGCCACAAATGAGGACTGTCGGCCACTAATGGTGGGCGGCCGGCCACTAATGTAAAAATTGAGGCAGATTTGCCATTTCGGCACGGGTTTTATATACACATCACCACACCTCATTTTCTCACACACCCAAGGTCGAAATCATCCTTCTTTTCTCTCTCTAGGTGCTTCCTTTCTCTAGATTTGTGCTTTGTACGCGTTTTCCAATGCTCCACACAAACTTTATTCGTAAACCCTCTTTGATCCTCAACACTTTGAACCGAACAGATTTTGTTTTTTTATGATTTTTTTTTTTTGCATTGTCACCACTTTGGGCTTGTTTCCCTCAAGTTTCTCTCAGGTTTAGTGAACTTTGTCTAGTTTTGACTTTTTCTCTCATTTTCCCTCTCCTAGGGTTGATTTTTTTCCCAAGTTTTCCTTATTTTTCTTCATTTTCTTCACTTTTTCACCAGTCTTCACCCACTTTTCAGATGGCAAATGACATTCCTCATGCTGAGGCCCTTCCAGAGGTTCCATCTGCACTTTCATCCCCTGTTGAGGTCGAGGAGCCGGCGGTCACCAGGGACAGCGAGGCGGCGGAAGGCCTTACGACCGACTTCGAGGTAGAGTTCGCTCCAGGACTCAAGCCTGACCCACTACCACTGAGGATACGACCCTTTGATCCACATATCTCTCTCTCTATATTTTACCTCTCTCTCTTGTTTAGCCTTTGTTTGTGCCCAAAAGTGTAATATCTTCACACTATTGCACACAAACACCTACTAGAACACCATCCTTTGGTTGCTGAGGTCCTTAGGAGTTGGTTTTAGAGTGCTTGGAGTGGTTTAAGCTCAGAAAAGCTACTAGAGTTGTGTTCTTGAAGGTGTTCTTCAAGGGTGAGTAAACTATCTTTTAATCCCCCATTTTGGCTTAAGCTTTTAGACCTACTTGCGTATTGTTTTAAGCTTAACTTTCTACTACAAAAAGTTTTGATTTTGTATGCTTAAGATGATTATTTAAGGTCACTTTTGAGTTGGGGGTAGTCTACCCCCTCTTAGGCCTTGTTTGGCCTTGTTAAGTGCCTTTCTTTTTGAGCTTTGGAACCATCTTGTTTTGACCTTCTCACCACTGAAATCCAGAGGATTTTCAGTGGTGGAGAGGTGGTTTTGGAGTCTTGAATAGGAGAGGGACACCCCCTACTCCTTGTGTCTCATTTGCTAGTATAAATGACACATATTGGTAGCATGTTTGCTTAGCATGTTTTGGCTTCATTTTAGAAAGTTTTTGGTGTTATTTTTCCATGCTATAACTCTGTTTTAAGTTGGTTTGATAGCCTCTTACATGCATCATGCACTTGTAGTGTAATCCTCTCTATTGCCTTAACATGCACCTTGCATTTGGGTCATCATTCTTGCTTGTTTTGGCTCAACTTAAAGAAGCTTTTAGTTATGTTTTACCATGCTCTAGCTCTGATTTGTATTGTCTTGGTCATGCATGCACTATTTTGTATAGCCTTGGTTCAATCTAGCTTGTTAGCTTTGAGTGTCCAAGTCATTAGCATGCATTGCTTAGACCATTTTCATGATTTGGCATCATTTCATATGTGATTTCAGTCCATATAGTGTGGTCATGCATTCGTATTTGTCACCTTTTCCATGTATTGAAGGTTTGGTGTTTTGTGCTTCAAGAATGAGTCATTGTGCATGCTATCATACTTAGGCTTTTGGGATGCCATCTCAGTGGGTTTTTGGGCTTATTTTGACATGCCATAACTCTGATTTTTATTGGTTAAGTCATGTCATGTTTGGTTGCAATAGGTGCAGTGTAATACTCCTTGTTAGCCTTGCATGCCTCATGCCTTTTGGACTTTTGTTCTAGCTTGTGTTGGCTAGGTTCGAGCTTATTTTTGGTCTTGTATTGACCTGCCTTGGGACTGGTTTGGGTGCCCTTGGCCCTTTGGGGCTTGATTCTTGTAGCCTTGGTACAAGCTCCTTGGCTAGCCTTAAGCCTTGAGCTTTCTTGCATGCTATGCTTGACTTGTTTGAGTGGTTTGGCACCTCTCCTTGCATGATTTCAGAGCTTACCTCATTGCCACATTATCATGTTTGTCACTCCTTGCTCATGTTTGAGAGTTGTGTCCTCATGCCTAAGTAATAGGCCAATTGGCATGCATGCTTATTTTGCATTTCATTCCATCATTTCTTAGCATTTTGGCCACTGATTTGGGCATGGCTGAGGTTTGCCCATTTTGGTTTAAGTCCTCTTTGCACATTGTTGCATACTTGACATGTTGCATGTTGTTGTATGCTTGCTAGTTTGCATGTTGTATGCTTGTCCATCTTTGCATGCCATGTATGTTTGTATGTTTAGGTTGCATTTTGCATGCTTGCTAGTTTGCATTTTGTCACATGCTTGTTTAGGTTGCATTGCGTTTGGCATGCTTGTTACCTTAGCCTTGTGTGCATGTTTGAGTCATATTGCATTTGGCATGCTTATGTTGCATTGCATAGCTTTTGCATGTTGCATGCATTGCATTGCGTTTGGTTTGGGGTGTCAAACCAAACACGAGGACCGAAGGACGTTTCGTACTTGAAGTGACGAAACGTGCCTCAATCCTCGGTCGCCGACACTCTTGATCCAACATGATAGAGTGTGAGGCATTCATGTGTTTTTGTGCATTCATTCCATATTGATTTGTGCAATTCGGCCTCTTTGGCTATCACGCATCGAAATGCGTGATTGATGGCTCGAGAGTCGAACACTACACTCCTTTGAGTTCCAAACATGATAAGGGGTGTAGTTGCACAACATTACCTTGCAAATGTATTGCCATGCCCTTTTTTGTCCTCTGTTGCATCAAAAGGAGCAATGTGCAGGAAGAGATGGCCGATCGGCTATCTGCAGTGCCGATCGGCTAACAATTTTTGGCCGATAGACTAAAAAGTGGTCGATGATCCCTTTCCCTTGGCCAATGGCCATATCTTTTGGCCGATGGCCTCTCAGAGTCTCCATGAGGTGGTTCAGAAGCATCACAGAGATTTTCACAGTTTTTCAGAGGTGCAAAACAGTGCAAACTGAGGCAACATGAGGCATGGCAACGGATTTCCAAGCGACGCGATTGAACATGCATCATTCATCATTCCGAGGCAGGGCTGTGGCAACCTTCTTCAGTTTCTTGCTTAGATGGCTTTGTAAATTAATTAATTTGCTTAATTAGTTAAGAGTTTTGTAATAATTAATTAGCTAGGGTAGTTAGTTAATTAGTTGGTTTGTATTATTCATTCGGACCCTCCGTCGAGAGGGCGAATTTTGTAATAAGTGTGCGTGAGTGTGTGAATGTCTTCCAACCCTACGTCTTTCTCCCTTTTACTTACCTGCTTTCAGTAGTTAGTTCTAGCTCATATTTTGATTAGCATCCTTATGCTTGCATGTTTGCATCCATTCATCTATCTTGCATGCACCGGGCTCGGCGCATCATACTAACTGCATTGTATTTTAAATACATTTACTTGAATACGTGTTCAACAACATGTTATCAAGTTGCATCTCATATGTCATCTTAGAATAGCCGAGCCTATTTCTAGTTGCATTTTGCATGTGTTGCATTAGGCATTGTTAACATAGCTAGGATCATGCATTGATTACTAACTAGCTATTGTTTTGGCTCGGAGTACTAGATAAGCTTTGTATGCTTTAGCATCTTGCATGAGTGTGAGTGTTGCCATGATAGCATGCTTGCCATGAGGCTATTTGCTTAAATGATATAACTGCCTGAATGCCTATGGGTGAAGGTTGGATTGCTTGAATCGGAGCAATTCATCGAAATGTGCGTTTTAACCCCACTTTGCGAATTGGCAAAACCTTGTTTTCTAAGCCCACTTGAAGGTGGAAAATCCACGACTTAGCCTACTTGCGAGTAGCACCTTCAAACCATTTTCAAACAAACATGAGATGTTTTGTTCCAACATAGGCGGCCTAGTTTATACTTGTATGCTGTGCGCATCACGTAGTAAGCTAGCTAACAACCGAAATAAGAACACATGTGTTTTCAAAAACAAAATATCATGCTTAGTACAGGCCGATCTTTTGATCGGGCTAGCGGGGGTGCTCATTACATGACCTTCCCCTCTCGTACCCAAGTTCTCGAGCCGAGGAAACTTTGGTGATGACGGACACGTGGCCTTATGCACGAGTCAGGGTTTCCTAAATTCTCCCAAAATAAAATATTTAGGTGGCGACTCTGTATCTTGCAAAACAGTCCATGTTTGGCACTTCTTTATAAAAATCAGTTTTCCAAAACGATTTGCCGGATTTGGACTCTTTGGTGATTTATAGGTCTTGCATTGCACTTTGCAAGATTAGATTCAGAACCGTGACATTGAGTCCGAACTGTAGTAGCCTAATGAACAAAATGGATTTCGCGCCATCTCGTGCGTGGAGCCGGGACATTCGGGCACATCTACAGTGGCATTCCAGAGGATGTTTTGTTGAGAGAGCCGTACTCCCACTTTTCCTATGACGCTTCTGAGGTTCAAACTTTATTTCCATGCTTTCTTACCTTTCATTCAACTGTATTTCTTACACTGCGTCTCACCTGAATGCTCTTTTATCACTGTCTTTCATCTATCTTTGCCACAAGGGGACTCCCGTTCTTACAAGGGTTACGGGGCAGTGATAGCCAAGGATTGGTATTATGAGCTCCCTCCCAAGGTCTGTGACCTTGTTGATGAGGCCAGATTTGGCTTATTCTACATTAGACTCTCATGACATATGGCAAGCCGGGCTCTACTTGGAGCGTTGGTGGAGAGGTGGTGGGACACCACCAACTCTTTCCACTTTTTTTTTTTTTTTTCACTGGGCATATGACAATGACTCCCTATGACTTCTTCATGATCACAGGCCTAGGAGCAAGGGGTGATCTGATCCCCTTTGACATGGATATGGGCGAGTGAGAGGCTGCTTGAATCCACCTGCTTTGAGCGCGCCCACCTCTATAGAAGCCAGCAATGGTGAGATACAGCTGGTTCTCTGAGCACTTCCGTGGGAGTGAGCTCGAGACACAGGAGGAGATAGAGCAGTACGTTCGGGGCTTCTTGATGTTCCTCCTCGGTACCACCTTGTTTGTGAACAGGTGGAACACCGTGGGTTTGTACTTATTGAGCGCCCTCATGACCTTACCCCGAGTACGATTTTATGACTGGGGTGGAGCTGGGCTCGCCTCACTCTATAGCTATATGAGTTCCACTTCCCGTATGATTGTAGAGCAGGTCAAAGGTTACTGGAGAGCCTAGGAGGTATGTACCACACCTTTCTGCTTTTGCACTTTCTGTTGACACATTGTGCTTTCTGCTTTGCACCTTCTGTTTGATATCTGTTGACACTTTGTGCTTTCAGCTTTGCACTTTCTGTTTTTTATCTATTGACACTTTATACTTTCTGCTCTGCGCTTTCTATTTTATATCTGTTCACACATTGTGCTTTCTGCTTTGCACTTTCTATTTTATATCCGTTGACACTTTGTGCTTTCTGCTTTGCACTTTTCTTGCAGTTTTGGGTTTATGTTTATTTCCCGGCACTGGTTCCAGAGCTAGTAGATGAGATCCCTCCCATTGTGCCGTACTCGCGACGATATGACAGCCGATGTCAGCACTGGAGCCGCGATGATATGACATTCACCTTCTACCGCCGATACTTTGATACAGTGGTTGCCGATGAGGTAATCCAAAACTCACCGTCATTTTTACTTTACTACTATTCTGATTCATACTTTGACAACTGACGACAACTAACAATCTGTACATTCTCTATTTGCAGATCATGCGGCAGCCTTAGGCGACGATGCCAACCGGAGTGAGGAACCAGTATGTCGGGGCTTTGGCCACGTCTCGATTCCAGATTTTGTTGAAGAGTCCACTCTGCCGGGCTTGGTTCATGGGTGAGCGCTTCATACAGTAAACTCTGGGCTCACCCATCCCAGTCGTTCCTATGCCACCCTTAACATCCATGAGGACAGCCGATAGCCTCCTAGCTGGGGCTATTATTCAGTTTGTGGTGGGACTGGATGCTGACTATTTCAAAGCGGAGGGCAATTATGCGACTTTCATCCAGACTTATCTTATGCCCCCTTTGACGGGCGTTCGCGCGGGCGATGCAGCAGGTGCTCCCTTAGCGGGTGAGGTTACTCAGGAGACTGAGGCCGATATTAGGGGGGACCCTCCTGTGATACCCCTGTTTCGTAATATGTTAATTGGTCCTTAATATGAGTATGATTATGTGTTTAGTATGATTTTGTGTGCCATTATGTAAAAATATGCGGCTTTGAACTTCTATCTGTTCACCGTAGGAATATCTGTTTAAATAATCTGCTTTGGAAATTAAATTAAGGGCCTTACCGGCCACAGAACCCAGAATTGATTTCGCCATTGTGATTGGCATAATTTTTAGAGCCTACAGTGAAATTTAATTGAAAAATTGATTCGGACCAGATTAAGCTGAGTCAAGTGATGAATTGGTGCCCAATTATTTTATTTTTATTATATTGACTTAGTGGGATTTGTTGTGTTTTAGCATTACACCTCATTCCTCTCCCTTAGATGATTTAGGCTGATCAAACTCTAAGAAAAGAAAAGAGAGGGCCGGCTGTTTGAGAGAGAGGGAGAGAATTTGGGTGATTTTGGCTCAAGATTTGGGGAACTTCAAGATTAAGCCCAAGATTTTGTTATAGTTTGGAAGATTGAGCTCTTGGGTAAGTAAACTCATGGATTTTTGTTTGCAAATTTGTAAATTCAAGTGTGGTTAATGGCCAAGAACATGAGTTAGCTTGATTATAAGGAAATTGAGTTGTTTGTGTTCAATTGAAGGTCAATGAAGACATGCATGTATATAGTTGTTGTGGAAATGCATAATCTAGCATGTATTGAGTTAAACATGGAAATAAAGGTGTTAAATCTTACATGTAAGCATGTTTTTGTTGAGCTCCATGAGAATGAACACCATTTGCATTATTTGGAATGGAAATGAAGTCAAGATTAGCATGCATGTTTGAATAATTAAAGATAGGAGCTTTGAATGCATGAATGTGTATGATAGAATTGAGCTTGAATTAAATTGACCCATGCATGTATTTGATTTATGAAATTGGGCTCCATGAAGATGTGTTTTGGTGTTTATACCATGTTAGTACAAGTATATGTGAAATTGGAGCCATTAAGAGCATGAAATGATGGTTTGAATGTTGAAGGGAGCTCAAGAACTCAATCTGGAAAACTCAGATTTTTTATGTCCGCTCGAGCGGGGTGATTGCCGCTCGAGCGGGAAAATCGTGCTCCCAGCACTTTTGTAGAATTGGATTTCCGCTCGAGCGAGATATCTCACGCTCGAGCGGGGAGTTTTGTAGACAAGCCTTCCGCTCGAGCTCTCTATTCCACGCTCGAGCGTATTTTTCATGCAACCAGTACTTTTGCAGGCCTTAAGGGTCCGCTCGAGCGGGTAAGTTGACGCTCGAGCGAGGACCCTGCTCTCTGAAATTTTGTATGCTCGTTCTGTGTTTTGTTTTCCATTCTCTTTCACTTGTAAGCACTCTTAGGCATATGTTAAGCATTGTAAATGAGTTAATGAGATAAGAATAAAGCCTAGAGAGGAATATGTGAATCAAAGAACAGATTGAACTGTTAGTGACCCTTTTGTGTTCATGAAATGTGTAGGGTCAAGCTCCAGGTCAAATCCACAAGCCGATCACTGTGAGTAATATCGATATTTGAATGATTGTGAATGTCCAATTATTATTCCCTTATAAGCTTTATGAGTTGCTAATTGGGATTGTGGACCAAAGGTCGTTTCGATAAACATAAATGGACCTAAGGTCGTTTTGAAATGAATATATGGGCCGAAGGCCGTTTTGACACGAATGTATGGGCCGAAGGCCATTTTGATGTAAGCGGATGGACCGAAGGTCGTTTTGACAGAAATGAATGGACCGACGGTCATTTTGATAAAAACGAATGGGCCGAAGGCCGTTTTGACATAAATGATTGGGCCGAAGGCCGTTTTGACCTGAATGATTGGGCTGAAGGCCGTTTTGACATGAATGATTGGGCCGAAGGCCGTTTTGACATGAATGATTGGGCCGAAGGCCGTTTTGACATAAACGAATGGACCGAAGGTCGTTTTGACAAGACATGAATGAATGGACCAGAGGCCAATTTGACACGAAAGTGTAAATAGGCCTAAAGGCCAGTTTGATGTGAAAGTTTGAAAAGGCTGAAGGCCAGTTTGACACGAGTAATAGTTTGACAATGAAACGAATGAATTGGGCCCGAGGCCGTATGATGTGTTTGGGACCTCGGTTACTTAACTTACATGTGTCTATGTAAGTATATACTAGTTAAAATGTAAATTGGGCCCAAGGCCGTTTGATGTATATTGTTCCAATGTATATTATTTATTTGATATTATTCACTGGGCTATCGCTCACGCTCATTCATGTATTTGTAGGTGAGCCCAGAGAAGTCCAAACCCAGCCCCAGCGAAGTCTATATGGAACAACAGAGGTTTTGGGGAAGGTCAGCCCTTGTGTCTCACGCACAAGACCCGCCTTCGCCTTTTTGTCATTTTGTTCTATGTTGTCGTGTTGGCGAAGTTTTTGTATATGTCTGCTTATAGTTTTGTGGGTTGACTTAGTTTTGGATGGTCCTGTCCGTACAGAACCCATGTCACTATGTTTCTGTTGTGAGTTATTAACATACATAGGTATGGTTTCTTTTGATGTGCCATGTAAGCACAGCTCTATGGACAAAGTTTGAAATTTGGCTTCCCTTTTGGCCCCCTTTACTCTGATGTGTTAAGTCTGTTTTGGTTTGAGGCCGTAGGTAATCTTAGGATTACTGGCCGGTTATGTCCTAAACCCATGGGGGCGGGTTCAGGTCGTGACAAAAGGAGTGCCTGGGCAACCTAAGTCTGCAAAGTGAAAAACAGAAGTGTTAAGCACAGATCTTTAGACCGTGCTACAAAGTAAAAACAAGTTAAGTCCTAGTTCGGCTTTGTGAAATGTTGCAGGTCCTATCTCGGTTTCAGCAAGGTGCTTGGTAACTCGGTTGGGGCAAGTGATTTGTTAGACCGGTTGAAATTCTAGGGGCAGCTTTCTTAGTTTGGTCTGAACTAAGAGTGCTGGTTTAGCCCTAAGATAGTTCGGTCGGAATTGAGGCCTTCAAACACACTAAGTGCAGACTTAGTTCGGTTTGTTATCTCGGCTAAGAGAAATCAGAAAATGTTTTTTTGACTTGTTAAAACTACTGGTACAAGTGTTGGTTCGGTTGAATGGTCTGGATAGACTTACACATAGCATAAACAGTATCCTAGTTCGGTTGAGACGTGTTTATGGATTAAACAGAGTGTTCTACAGATTGCTTCGTAGAGTTCATGGGGTTCTCATAAAGTTTTTTCCCAGAAAACGTAAGGCAGAAAAAGCAAAAATAGTGTTTTGTAAAAACACACAAAACAAAATGTAGTAGATTGAACAAGTGCGAAAACAAGAAAAATAAAACAGATTTGTAATGCTTACCTGATGAAGATTGAACAGCCTAGAGGATGGGAGCACACGGCAGCAGCAAAACACGAGCTTCACAGTTTGCAAGGTTGAAGGATAATAGAGGCTCGAAGAGAGAGAATGAGATGAATAGTAGTATAAGTGATTCAAAAAGAGAAACAAAAAGAGTTTGTTTTGATGCGAGGCCCAAAATTTAGGCGGGACTGTTCAAAATTCACGAAGTACGAAAGACGGCGTGACAGCCGTCCTCAGCCAACCAAAACATGCCACGTGTCATAAGAATGGGAAGC